>WNNJ02001955.1:0-10751 GCA_012934845.2 Pomphorhynchus laevis
TTTTAGCGTCTGTTCAAATTCATCCTCCTCCCCTACCATCCCTATTTTCTGCGGGGTAAGGTTCAATTCTAGGTCCCCTGCTTTTTTCTCTTCTACTTGGCGATCTCTCTCAATTTATTAAACCTTACTACTTTATCGTCATGCAATACCAGGATGACATCCTCATCTATGCTCATGCACCAGCCCATCACATACACGATATCGCTATTTCTGCCTCCAACTGTCTTTCTTCTATCTACAAACGTCTCTTTCATCTTCATCTCGTTCTAAACACAGACAAGTCCAAAATAATGTGGATCCTTCACCGTTAACCCTACATATTTCCTTCCCATGTATCTTTTGCCTCATCAATCATCCTCATAGCCCACAATCACACTTTCTTAGGATTCCGTTTCGATGATCACCTTTCCCTAAACCCTTCGTCCGCGACAAGGTCCGTTCGTCTAACTTAATTCTCCGTGACATCCGCCGTATCCGCCCCCTTATCGACTTTCGTTCTTGCATGTCTCTTCTTTCATCGTTTCTCTTCCCTAAAATCAATAACTGCCTAAGCCTTTTCGCCAATTCTTAAGAATCCATCAGCCTACCCCTACAACGCATCATCAACTCCGCCGTTTGAGTGCTCCTACGCCTCCGTCGCTTCGACCACGCATCCACATATCTTGCCCAACTCTCCTAGCCCACCATCCGCATCCGCATCCAACTTCGCCTTCTCGTCACTCTTCGTCTTATCACTGTCGGATCCCCATCGTTCATCAACCTTACTTTCTTAGACGGCACTAGCCACACCTCTCTATCGCTGCGTTGCCGTCATTCCCTCTTACTCCACGTTCCAAATACTCTAGCATCAAGGCCTCTAATCCTTTCTCGTTGCCGCTCCCCTCGCCTGGAATCAGCTCCCTCTCAAGGTTCGCTGCGCTCCCTCCTTTATCATATTCAAATACCTCCTCCGTTCCCACCTTCTCGACGCATGATTTAGACTTTATGTTTTTCTTCGTGATCATGTAAGCGTGTGCCAGCACGCATTTGCACGTAAAAATAATTTTTCTGCCCTAATTTAACTTAATATAATTGTACATTATAATTATTACAACTGAAAGTTTTTTATAACGCTGCACGTTTCTTTAATCCTATATGTAAGCCAACAGCAGTACGCTACATTTCAGTATTAATTAACTTCATCAGCTACTGATCCAATACCAACGTTTCACGTTTTAGTCCTTTTAATGCTGGCTGACGATCACTCGACTCGTCTGCTTTATGGACAATTAGATTAAATGAAATACTTTCGTCTTACAATTTGCAAATTTAATTGGAAGCATTCGTGATTTCAAATTAAATCAGCGTTGGTAGGAGAATGTGCTACCTTCAATTTGAAAACCTATATGTTTATCCTAATGATTACTATTATCAAACTAGTAATATAGTTTGTTTCCCAATTTTAAGTTAATATACATGTGCAGACATTGTTACTATTGAAATTTTGATTACTATTTTTATTCTCCATGCTACTTTTATCCTATTTATAAGCTTACAGCAGTACGCTACATTTCAGTATTGATGGACCTCATCAGCTACTGATTAAATACCTACATTTCACGTTCCGGTTCTTTTAATGCTGAATGACGGTCACTCGACTCGTCTGCTTCATTGACAATAGATTGAATTAAATATTAGTATTGGATCAGTAGCTGATAAGGTTAACTAATACCGAAATGTAGCGTACTGGTGTTGGTTTATATGTAGGGATTAAATCAACGTGTAGTGTCATTAAAAAATTTCAATTGTAACAATGATTATTTTGGCTCTGGCCGGCATAACACATTTATGTGTGGTTTTTGTCTTGCTTCGAAATTTGAATCAGCTAGTGATGTGACCTCATATATGTTATTACATATTATTTATTATTTATTCTTTATTTATAAATATTGTTATATAAACCCTAATTCTTGGTATTTCATTACAGTTTATTCGACAATATTACAATTTACGATGTTTGATACTTACCTAAAACCAGGAGGTTGATTACGCTTCCAGATGATCCAAACGCTAAAGACGATTACAAACATTGGTCCATCACATTTTATAATTACATTTCCAAACTTAAGATCGAAACATATAAAGCTAAACTTCATACTCTGATCAACTTTGTATCACCTGCAGTATTCAAAATTATAGGAACGTACGCGTAAATTGAAGATACTATGCAGTCATTATCATATCGATACATAAAGCTGGCAAATAGGGTTTATGCTTACCATTTCCTCATATCAACAAAATAGCAACGTAATGAATCATTCAAAATCTTTCTATCTGAACCTATAATTCTTGCCAATGATTGCGACTTCGTGGACGTTTCAGAAGATCAATATCGCAACGATGTTCTTCTCGATGTTATATAACGGGGGTAATGTCCGACTCAATATGCCAACGTCTATTAGAAAATCAGACTCTCGACTTAAATCTATTATGCCTACAAATTCAGGCACTTGAGTTAACCGAACTATAAGCAAAAACATACAATTCAATACATAAACCTAAACTCGCTACACTCGCTACATCCATTACGGATTCCACGAATGTTCACATCCGTTATCAAGATTCTAACACTAATCGAAAGGGACGCCGGATTCAACAAGCAATGTGCTGCTGTTTCGAAAAACTTTAAATGAACGTTTATTTTGTGGCGGTAAAGTCAAGCATTTTCGAAGATAATGCCCAGCACTTCGTTGTACTTGCAATAAGAGTGCAAACATCGGACATTTTAGCAAGGGGTGTCGTTCGGGCAGGGATGATGTACAATTGCATACTTGAGTTCAAGCATAATTACTGATTTTGTACATTAGCATGATCCGTCACTAAGAAATTTACATAAATGAGACTAAATTATCCGCCTTATTCGATACTCGAAGTTATCTACATTTTATCACTCATCGAACTTTGGGATTATATATAGAGCATGCGATATACACCAAACAAGATGAGAATTCACATGATAACTTTTGATTTTGCTTCAATTTTTCCCGAAAGTATAATAGTATATATGAAGTTTCAAGACAATGAATACAAGAATAACTTCAGTTCTTGATAAATTATATTCGGACATTATTGACACGCTTTAATGCAAACACTTCGCAAGATCGAATTTCATTTTGTAGATAGCGTTGAATTCATGGTACTATGTAATATGATCTCTGCTAATATAGAACCACTTAAACTATTCAGAAATTTAATCCCGTATCACAAACCTATCAAGACGAGCAAAGACGATATTCTCGATCAGATTGGTACTTTATAAAAATCGAAATTGACAGATTACTGAATGAACGAATCATATAACCAAGTTATTCTTCCTGGCATGCACATGTTTTGGTAACTACAAATCAACAAAAAAAACTAGATATTGATTATTCAAAAGCAATTAACCAATTCACATTTTTAAACGGATCTCCTTTACCCAATATAGCCTAGATGATATATAAGATCGCTCAGTATACCCACTTTTCATCGGTCGATCTTGAGTCCGCATACCACCAGATACCTTTGCATCCCGACCACAAACAATATACAGCTTTCAGGCGTGCGGAAAGCTGTATCAGTTCGTTTGGATCCCGTTTAGATTGACAAACGTTGTTGCATCGTTTCAGCGAATAATGGATCAACAAATACATGATAATCAATTGAAAGCGATTCGCGTTTTCATTTTTCGGACAACATTAATAGGACCGATAAGTATCACCCTTCAGTCCTTTTAATGTTGTCTGACGATCACTCTACTCGACTGCTTTATTGACAATAGATTGAATGAAAGACTGGTATTGGATCAGTATCTGATGATGTTCACCAATACTGAAATGTAGCTTCTAGATAGAATAAGAGCAACGTGCAGTATCATCCAAAAATTTTAACTGTAACAATTGAAATTCACAATTATATTAACTTTAAATATAGTTATATAGACAAATTTGAAAATTTAATTATTCTAGAATTAGAAGATTCTATTTTTAAATTGTCTAATTTTAAATCGTTATTTTGTTTTGAAATCTACAACATTAGCATAACACACCTCAAGATTAGTTATAAAACATCGTCTTTTAGCAGCTACATTGTGATAAATGTACAACACGCCAAACTCGTTATCGGAGCTCGAATTGCGATTTGAGAATTGGACAAGTTAGATAAGTAATAACAATTTAAGGCATCAATGTTCTGTTAAAGTAATCGATGCATATCCGCTATTCTAAAATAACGTTTAGCCACAAAAGTTTAGCCACAAAATGAATGCAAAGTAGTGAGAGAGAACACGACGCTGATATTTAACATTGAACTCTTGTACAAAGTAAAACGAAATTAATATATTGTCTTCACCATATTAATAAGCAATATAGAAAAATATCCAAATGTAGTTGTTGAATCTCAGCCCACTGACATTATATTACAAACACGTCCATTCTCGATTGTGTTAATATTAACAGTTTCCTTCGGAGGGATTAACGTACGTATCAAATTTAAAAATGTAAATCTAAATAAAAAATAGTTGTTTAACTAATTTTAACTAATTTTTGTTAATCTAAATAAAGAATAATTTCTTAACAGAAAAACACAACAGATCAACATGCGATTAAATAATTCATGGTTTACAGCACATTAAAAAACAGTCCTTGTGCGTGGTTGTATGTAGCCGTGGCATAAAAAGCTAAATAAACATTGTATTGGATTTAAGGGATACTCTCTTGAAATGAATACTTGAACCGATATGGGCCAAGTACAATAGAGCCCATTTTTATCTTATCTCATTTTAGAGCCCGTTTTATCTTTTCCCACTTTAGATGAGTTCATATTAGAGTCAACCATTCTCTTCTCATTTTAGATTGGATCATTTTAGAACCCATATTTCACTCCTCAATTGCTTCGAATTTATTTAAATATAATTCGGTGGACCGCATGCATTTTACTTGATTTGTAAACGTATAGATGGGCTAATTCGAGAGAATGGAAAGACCTTTTTAGAGTATCATTTGCAGTTGATTGTGATAAGAACACAATTGGAGGTAGAGCTTGTTTCTAATCTTAAAAGTATTGACCGGTTTAATAAACAACCTTTGTATATGCGTCCTGAAAATAAAGGTGTGGTATCATATATTAATTGGAGAAATAAGTTAACCTTGAAGAACAATATTTCACAAGTAGTGAAATCATTTTTAAAACAAAATATTTAATCTACATATAAATTTAATGAATCACTACAATGTACCTAAGAAAAGTATTCATCAAAATGTAAATATTGTCAGTTACATATGAAAAGTAGCTACCTTTGTTCATTAATTTTCTTATTACAAAACTAGGAGTATACTTTCACTTCGAATGAACTATGCAAATTCTGAATATAAGGTATATATAAAATTCGGAAGTATTAAATTCTAAGATCAAGGATTTAATTATATGGTTAAGGTTATAAATCAAATGGCATGGATATCTTGTCCCAGTGATATATAATATCACTTTTCTCATGATATGTAAATATCTATCCTATGCACAACGGTGCTAAGATCATAGTGTCAAACATATTTCGTCTACAACAAAATGTCAAATCAGATTTAGTTCAATCAGATTTAGGCAGGTCAAGCGTGAAGAAAAATTGATAATAAATTTGTAATTTTGTATTGCGTTTACAATCATTCACTGATCAAATGGCCAGTTATGTTGTTGAATCCTCACAATAGTAATGTCCTAACCGCTATTGATTATTCCCTTCATGATTATTTGACTTATTATTCATGATGTTTTGAATGCTATTTTAAAGCAAGACAGGACAGAAAAAATTTAAAAATATATATTGGAACCTAAGGAGTATATAATAAGGATTCAGGTACATTTCGATGAAGATAGGTGCAAACATTACTCGATTTTTAAAAATCGAGTAATGATATAAAAATCGAGAATTATTTTTGAATAATTCGGATTTATTTTGAGATCTAAAAAACGATAATATTTGCAATTTAACCGGACAAAAAAGAAAAAGAGCCGAAGCTTTCAGCGAGTTCCCTTGTGTAATGTCCATTAAAATTGGATATATTACTTTTCATTGCGTGGAGAAAATCAGCTGAAAAACATTCAAAACTTTATGGTTTGTGAGACCGCTGGTTGAATAATTGGATACTTATTTTTCTTTTTTAATTAAATTATTCGGCCGCCATTAACTTTCATTGTCTTTCGGGGCTTGTAAGGACCGAACTACATTTTTGCTTGGACTTAATACACGCTTTGACGTAAAAATATATGAAGATAATATAGACATTGCAGATCAATTCAATCAGTTGGTGGCAAATTTAACAGCTTAAACACAAAGAGTGAGAAGACAGCTACGATCGACACTAACTTTACTAAACTACAAGTACAGTGCTCGACACACGACTGCAGCGTCTTGATCTCAATCGCCTGCGACAACAGTAAGTCTGAAGAATATTTCCTCTGTGGATTTTGTGCCAACAAACTAATTCGCAGCATATCCCCTTAGCACATATCAACCTCTAACACGCTCACTCAAACTACCTCTGTCCTTTCCGATGTCCCGTATCCACCCATTGATCCTGTCACCATATACATTTATCATGACATCTTCACTTCCCGAAACCACCAGTCCCGTCCTTCCTGTCTCGTTTCTCAATAACATACATCCATCAATCAAAATCACCTCTACGATCCTTCCACTCATAACCTTTCCTCATACCGTTTGCTACACTACATTATCCATATCATCTTTGCATCCCGCTGTCAAACCTACTCCCTTAATATCATCAACTCCTAGCTATCCTATAGTGACCTCACTTATTTACGTCACTCGCCCTCCTTCATGGGAACGCGTTCCTTCTTGTGATCGTTACATCATCGTCACCAAGTTAACTCATTCCACCTCCTTATCTCCAAAAGCACGTCTCGATCATGATGTTTCCGCCTTCAGAAACATCCTATCGTATCTTGTTTCTGCGGACAACCAATTTTTTCAACGACATTTCTCCTGTCGCATTCATCCGCCTAAACAAATCTTCACAATCTAATTGCTTATCAGCCCCCTCTCCTGAAAATTGTATTCAAGCAGCGATCTCACGCGTCCTCTGTCTTCTCCCAACGATATAAAATCATCTCATTTTCAGCCACTTGCATTTTCCCGGATCGCACCCCTTCCGAAATCGCTTAACTCACTTCTGCATGCATCGAAAAACTTCGTCGCGAGGAAAACGGCAAAACATTCCTCCTCGTCCGAAGCATCGACGAAAATTTTCAAGTTGTCCAAACCCACCCCAAAATTCGAAGGGGCGTCATCTCCCCTCCATGACTTCTCCGCTACCCCCTATCATCACTTCACACGGTTTCCGCCTCTGCCTACTCAATACTAGATCTATTCTCCATAAATCATCTCATCATCAACCTCTTCAACAAGCAATCCATTGATATATTTTGCCTCACAGAATCCTGGCAATCTGATATCGACGACCTCTTTATGCACCGTCTGCTCTCTGCCAGTTACTAACTAGTCGAATCTGCCCGCCCCTTAGCTCATCCCCTTATAAATTTTCTAATCATGACGGCATTATCGCATTTGCCCCTCACCCCGCGTTTCTCTTCGCAAAATCACCCCTTCAGTCCTTGCTCTTTTAAATTACTCACTTGTCGTTCTTCTAGATGGACCTCGCCATTGTATACAGTCTTTATTCATCAGCTCCTACTTCCCTATTTTTTACCAAAATCGCTGACCTCCTGTCCCACTGCTCTTTGTCCTCCATCCCTTCACTCGTTCTTGGCGACTTCAACATCGACCTCGATCGCCCCTCTTTCACCGATTCCATCCAGTTCATCAACATTCTATCCAACTACTACTAGAACCTCACCTCCACTGCTCCTACACATATCCTTTGCGGAGTACTCGACATCTTCGCTGTACCCGATCATTTTCCTGTCTACATATCACTGTCCATCTCCGATCCTGGTTTATCCGATCACTTTCTCGTCACCCTTGATCTCACTTCCAACCACATCCCACCTCTTACATCTACGATCACACGTCGCCTTTAGAGAAATCTTGATATCCATCTTCTACGCTTTCTCTTACTCAAATCGTCTCAATTTTGTCCGACAATAAATAACATATTCCTCCCTCACGATCTCTCCTTTCATTTCGACTCTTAAATCACATCCACTCTCGATCTTCTCTTGTTCCTCAAGTATCACCCTCACAGTCGCTTGCACAATGCCCCATGGTTTGACATCCAATGTCTACTCTCCAAGCGTCGAATCCGTTATGTTTTTCGAGACTATCACCGCTCTCTCAGACGTGATATCCGCTCGCTCACTCCGTCTCTCCATAATTCCTAGCTTACTCTTCGCCTGTCTCATCTTCACATACGTACCAAATGCAACTCCTGGCAGCATAAATTCAACACTTCATTCAAGTCAAAGTCTCTCTGACATACTTGTAACTCAATCCTTTCTCGCTTCTCTTGGTCTTGCAATATCAATCCCCATGATTATCCGTCATTTCTCCAGACGAAGTATCCACGTTGCTCTCTCACACCCCGTCGCTATTAAATCTCATTCTTCTCTGTCTCTCCTCATCCTCCCAGAACTCTTTCATCTTCTCCATGTTTCACCTGCCCAAGTCTCATCTGTTTTTATGCGCTTGCCCTACAAAACCTCACATGCCGATCCCTTGCCTACCCTATACTTAAATATATGTGCCCATCGATATCCCCTTTCCTCACCACCTTGTTTAACTCGTCCATCCGCAGTCGTATCTTCCATTTACTTATGGCATATACACGATATATATAGCATATATATGTTATACATATTTGTACTACAACACCAGGTACACAACATAATATCCGTAAGACTTCAATATGTCCTGATTTGTACTGACTTGCATTTTTTTATCTACAATGCGTATATGTAGTCTTATTCTATCAGCTCTATAATTAGTAAAACATTAAACAAAATCAAAATTTATACATAGTTTGGAATCAAGTTCAGAAGATGGACAAATTTCTGTCTTCGGCGGCTTTTAAAAGTCAGGCGGTGTTGCTCCCGCGCCATCGCCGCTCTGATTCCCTGCATGAGTCAAGACGATGACGGATTGTCGCGAGTCGTCCAAACCAGCCTATTTCCCAGTACCCCAAAGGAACGATGCTGTGCTCGAGCCCTTAGCACTAAGCGTCTCGATTGCTACTGGCAAATCACACTAGTATTTTAAATTAAGATTTAAAATAAACATGTTTAAGTGAGCAATTATATCGTCAGATTTAATTACTACAATTATCGAAAATATCTGAATTTGTGCTAGGATCAAATAGTTTCAACGTTGTAATTTTTATGATACATCTATATACGAATATGGCCCAATCTAATGTTAGAGTTGTTGTCAAGGCTCTACTAATTCATTTCATAATTTCCTTACGTTTTTAAAACTATATGATGCTGCTATATAAAATCTGCTAAGTTATGAATATAATCAAACATATCTGATCGTGGTTAACATTAGTTTTTTATTAGATATTAAAGAATTGTAGTTTGATGAGAATAAGGCGGATTTTTTAAATCGCACTTTATTTCAGCTATCCAGTTTGATTCTGAAATAACGGTAGATGGCATGCTTTCCAAAATAAATGTGTCCCTATGTCAGTAGCGTTTAACAATTGATCATACTCGTTTTTAACTCAGCCAACCAATCAATCGACTAGTTAGCGAGTCGTAGGAATAGTGTTGTTTTAATTACAAACATTATATACCAGAAAGTACGATGCCCTTATAACAATTTATCAAAACGAATTACATTTTTAATTTGAAACAGATAAAATAGTGATCCTACGCTATCCTGATGCAACGAATAATCTCACACTGCTTATTCACAGGGCTAAGAGAAACTAAATCAAAAGTGACAGCATTAGGGTTGTTCTGAAAAGTTCTTTATCATTTTAGTACTAAATTACACTTTTCAAACAAAATATAATACGTTGTTCCAACGAATTCTAATACATTGTTCAAACGCAATTTAATGCATTAATCACAATGAGAGGTAATAGTAGCCCAATAATAGCTGATTTATTTTTAAGATTTATAAAATATGAATTTGTTCACAGCTGTTTAAAACCTAAATCTAAATTATATAAAGATATAAAATATATGTTTCGATACATTGATGATATATGTGTATTTAACTCTAATAATTTTTATTCATTAAGCGAATAAATTTATCCAGGTAGCCTCATTCTTAATAATACCAACATTAATGATAAAGTATATATCTCTTAAAATCCGAGTATTAATATATATATATATATATATATATATATATATATATATATATATATATATATATATATATATATATATATTATCTAATACAAAGTATATTATTTATTATCCATCCATAAAAATTTTCGCTAATGATTTTAAATTTATTTTTAATATTATTGTGTTGATTTATATATTTTACTATGTTCTGTTTGATTTTATTTTTATAGTAACCTAGTTCAAAATATGTATCTATTAAATTATTTAAATGATTTTAAAGAAAGCCAATATCGTTACAAATTGTTACAATTCTTAAAATTTCATTATTTAATGTATTATATTTAATATTATATGGTATGTATAAATGCTCATGCAAAAATATGTTTCTTGTAAATTTAAATATGTCATTTTTACGATATAAATAAAAAGTTGTTTTTATTCATGTTAATTTGATGTTCATATCA
>WNNJ02001956.1:0-19327 GCA_012934845.2 Pomphorhynchus laevis
GTAACAGATAAACTATAGAACTCTTGTGTTGTATTAGCTATTTTCGATAACGTTTTGGCAGTCGGCTTGTCTTTTAAAAAATAGCACTCTTTATAAATTGCTTAATTTAAGCGCTAAAATTATAGTAAACTTTAAACTTTCTTATTAGTTCCTTTCTAAATAAATCAGTCGTCTTAATGATGCTTAATTGTGTCATTTTTTTTCTTTTATAAGAATTTGGCATTTGTATAATCAAGATTGCATCAAACATGCATGATAACAATTGCAATGGATTTTACTGGACTACGGCAATTTTGAAAGCTGCTGTCGGGCAAAAACTTGTTAGCCCTTATTGATCAGATTACTATTTGTTACTTCTAAGCGTCAAAAATGAACAAAAGCACTAATTTGTAGTATGAGTCATCTCGATGACGTGTCAACTGCCGGCTTAACGTTTGAAAAAATATCATTTTCCCTAAATAGCTTAATTTGAACTGATGAATACTCGTAAACTAAAAACTTGCTTATCAGACCATCTCTATTTATGAAGGTCAATTCATTTGTTGCGTCATGGTGTCATTCCTTAAGTTACTTAAATATTGTCATATGTATTACAAAGATTACATAAAACAAACATAATAACAACAGTCTAGCATTTAAATTAAAAAGGTCAAAATGTTAAAAACTATTGTAGATAAAAACGTCTACACTAAACGATCAGCATGCTATTTGTAACGTCTAAACGTTTTTACTGTCCGAAGACTAAATCAGTGGTATGATTCATTCGATGACGATTTGGCTCTCTGTTTGACTTTTAAAAATACCATTTTCTATAAATCGCTTAATTTTAGTGGCAAAATTATAGTAAACATAAATGTTGGTTATCAGATTTTCTTTATTTATATGAGGCTTTTAAGTGAAGCGTCATTGTGTCATTTTTATCATTTACAAGAATTTGGCATAAGTATTATCAGGATTGCATCGAAAATGCATGATAACCATGCTCATTGATTGTAAGAGAATACGGCAATATGTTGAAAGCAGATGTTAGTTAATAACTTTTAAACATTTACGATCAGCATACTATTGGTCACTTCTAAACGTCAAAGATAACTAGAAGAACTCATCAGTAGTATGAATATCTTGATAACGTTTTAGCTGTCTGCTTGACTTTTAAAAAATCGTATTTTTATAAATCGCATTAATGTAGCGGTAAAATTATAAAAAAACTTAAATCTTGATTATAATTTATCTTTATTTATATCAAGCGTTTTTAAAATGCGACATTGTGTCATTTTATTATCCTTTTAAAGAATCTGGCATTTGTTTTATTAAGATTGTATAAAACATGCATGAAATCAATAGTCATAGATTTCGATGGAATACGGCATATGTCGAAAGCTGATGTCGGTTAACTGTTAAACACATAACGATCAGAATTCTATTTTACTTATAAACGTCAAAGATGAACGAAAGCACTCATCTGTAGTATGATCTATCTCGATGAGGTTTCGGCTGCCTGCTTGACTTTTGAAAAATAGCATTTTCTCCAAATAGCTCTATTCAAACTGCTAAATTCTCGTAAACAAAAAACTTGCTTATCAGACATCTCTATTCATATAAGTCAATTCATTTGTTGCGTCATAAGATCATTCGTTAAATATATTCAAAAGGTTGTCATATGTATCATTAAGATTGGATTAAACAAGCGTAATAACAACAGTCTAGCATTTTCATTGAAATATGCCAAAATCTTAAAAGCTGCTGTTTATTAAAAATGTCCACAGTTAACGATCAGCATACTATTTGTAACGTCTAAACTTCCATGATTACTGAAAGAACTAAGCAGTATTATGAGTTATTTTAATTTATATTTTGAGGTCTACCTGGTCTTTGAAAATATAGCATTTTCTATAAATTGTTTAATTTTAGCGCAAAATTATAGTAAACTTTAAGGTTGCTCCTTTTAAACTATCTTTATTTATATCAAGTGTTTAAATTATGCAGGATTGTGTCGTTTTTATTATTCAAATGAATTTGGCATGTGTATCATTCTAATTGCATCAAACAAGCATAATAACAATGGTCATGGATTTTAATGGAGTACGGCAATATTTTGAAAGCTGCTGTCCAATAATTACAGGTCAACACTAACGATCATCATACTATTAATCACTTTAAAACGTCAAAGATGAACGGAAGAACTTTTCTGTTGTACAGGCTAACTTGATGACGTTTCGGCTGTGGGCTTGACTTTTAAAAAATACCATTTTCTAAAAATTGCTTAATTTTTGCGGCAAATTTATAGTAAACTTAAAACTGGCTTATAAGATCATTTTTATATTTATCTGTCGTTTTAATGATCCTTTCTTGTGCAATTTTATTATCCTACAAAAGACATTGGCAGTTGTCAAATTAAGATTGCATCAAACATGCATGATTACAATGGTCATAAATTCAATGGAATACGGCAATTTTTTAAAGCTGCTGTCAGGTAATAACTAGTCTACCAAAAAGATCAGAATACTATTCGTTACTTCTAAGCGTCAAAGATAAACAAAAGCAATCATATGTAGTATGATGCATCTCGATGAAGTGTATCATTGAAATTGCATTAAACAAGCATAATAAAAACAGTCCAGCACTTCATTGAAACAGGTCAAAATGTTGAAGGGTAATGTAGATAAAAAATAGTGCGCAGTCAACGATAAGCCTACTATTCGTCGCGTCTAAACTTCAGTGATGACTGGACGCACAATTTAATCGTATGATCTATCTCGATGACGTTTTGGCTCTCTGCTTGACTTTTAAATTAGCATTTTCTACAAATCGCTTAATTTTAGCGCAAATTTATGGTAAACATAAAAGTTGCTTACCAGATTATTGTTATTCATATCAGATGTTTTTTTAAGGCGCCATTGTGTCATTTTTTGTTATCATTTTTTAAGAATTTGGTATAATATCAATAGGCTTGCATCAAACATGTATGATAAACATGGTTATGTGTTTTTAGAAAATACGGCAATATGTTGAAAGCTGCTGTTAGTTAATTACTGGTTTACACAAACGATCTGCATACGTTTGGTCACTGCTAAACGTCAAAGATAACTAAAAGCACTTATCATTAGTATAAGCTATCTTATTGACGTTTTGGCTGTCTGCTTGACTTTTGAATAATCGCATTTTCTTAAAATCGCATTTTTAAGCGACAAAATTATAGAAAACTTAAAACTTGCTTATAAAATCATCGGTAATTATATCAGTGGTTTTAAAAATGCGACATTTTGTCATTTTTTATCCTTTAAAAGAATTTGGCATTTGTATCATTAAGATTGCATAAAACATGCACGATAACAATTGTCATAGATTTCAATGAAATACTGCAAAATAGTGCAAGTGGCTGTCGGGTAACTGGTCAATTCATAACGATCAAAATACGATATGTCACTCCTAAACGTCAAAGATGAACAAAAGCATTCATCTGTAGTATGATTCATCTCGATGACTCCTAGGCTGCCTGCTATACTTTTAACAAATAGCATTTTCTAAAAGAGATCAATTCAAACTGCAGAATTATCGTACACTAAAAATTTGGTTATCAGACCATCAGTATTCATATCAGTCAATTCATTTATTGCGTCATAGTGTCATTCATTAAATTTATTCAAAAGATTGTCATAGGTATTATTGAGATTGAATTACACAAGCATAATAACAACAGTCCAGCATTTCATTGAAATAGGGCAAAATCTTGAAAGTTGTTGTTAGTTAAATTTGTCAAAAGTCAACGATCAGCATACTATTCGTCACGTCTGAACGTCCGCGATGACTGGAAGCACTAAGCAGTATTATGAGCCATCTTCATTACATTTTAACTGTCTGCCAGACTTTTGAAAAGTAAATTTTCTATAAATTGCCTTGTTGTAGCGGCAAAACTATAGTAAATTTAAAGGTTGCTTATTAGATTATATTTATTATCAGGCGTTTTAATGATGCAGGATGTGTCATTTTTTATTATTCAAATAGATTTGGCATGTGCATCATTAAGATTGCATTAAAAAGGATGATAACAATCGTCATGGATTTCGATGGAATACGTAAATATATTGAAAGCTGCCTTTGCTTAATAACTGGTCAACACTTACGATTAGCATTATATTAATCACTTCTAAACGTAACAGATAAACTATAGAACTCTTGTGTTGTATTAGCTATTTTCGATAACGTTTTGGCAGTCGGCTTGTCTTTTAAAAAATAGCACTCTTTATAAATTGCTTAATTTAAGCGCTAAAATTATAGTAAACTTTAAACTTTCTTATTAGTTCCTTTCTAAATAAATCAGTCGTCTTAATGATGCTTAATTGTGTCATTTTTTATCTTTTATAAGAATTTGGCATTTGTATAATCAAGATTGCATCAAACATGCATGATAACAATTGCAATGGATTTTACTGGACTACGGCAATTTTGAAAGCTGCTGTCGGGCAAAAACTTGTTAGCCCTTATTGATCAGATTACTATTTGTTACTTCTAAGCGTCAAAAATGAACAAAAGCACTAATTTGTAGTATGAGTCATCTCGATGACGTGTCAACTGCCGGCTTAACGTTTGAAAAAAATATCATTTTCCCTAAATAGCTTAATTTGAACTGATGAATACTCGTAAACTAAAAACTTGCTTATCAGACCATCTCTATTTATGAAGGTCAATTCATTTGTTGCGTCATGGTGTCATTCCTTAAGTTACTTAAATATTGTCATATGTATTACAAAGATTACATAAAACAAACATAATAACAACAGTCTAGCATTTAAATTAAAAAGGTCAAAATGTTAAAAACTATTGTAGATAAAAACGTCTACACTAAACGATCAGCATGCTATTTGTAACGTCTAAACGTTTTTACTGTCCGAAGACTAAATCAGTGGTATGATTCATTCGATGACGATTTGGCTCTCTGTTTGACTTTTAAAAATACCATTTTCTATAAATCGCTTAATTTTAGTGGCAAAATTATAGTAAACATAAATGTTGGTTATCAGATTTTCTTTATTTATATGAGGCTTTTAAGTGAAGCGTCATTGTGTCATTTTTATCATTTACAAGAATTTGGCATAAGTATTATCAGGATTGCATCGAAAATGCATGATAACCATGCTCATTGATTGTAAGAGAATACGGCAATATGTTGAAAGCAGATGTTAGTTAATAACTTTTCAACATTTACGATCAGCATACTATTGGTCACTTCTAAACGTCAAAGATAACTAGAAGAACTCATCAGTAGTATGAATATCTTGATAACGTTTTAGCTGTCTGCTTGACTTTTAAAAAATCGTATTTTTATAAATCGCATTAATGTAGCGGTAAAATTATAAAAAACTTAAATCTTGATTATAATTTATCTTTATTTATATCAAGCGTTTTTAAAATGCGACATTGTGTCATTTTATTATCCTTTTAAAGAATCTGGCATTTGTTTTATTAAGATTGTATAAAACATGCATGAAATCAATAGTCATAGATTTCGATGGAATACGGCATATGTCGAAAGCTGATGTCGGTTAACTGTTAAACACATAACGATCAGAATTCTATTTTACTTATAAACGTCAAAGATGAACGAAAGCACTCATCTGTAGTATGATCTATCTCGATGAGGTTTCGGCTGCCTGCTTGACTTTTGAAAAATAGCATTTTCTCCAAATAGCTCTATTCAAACTGCTAAATTCTCGTAAACAAAAAACTTGCTTATCAGACATCTCTATTCATATAAGTCAATTCATTTGTTGCGTCATAAGATCATTCGTTAAATATATTCAAAAGGTTGTCATATGTATCATTAAGATTGGATTAAACAAGCGTAATAACAACAGTCTAGCATTTTCATTGAAATATGCCAAAATCTTAAAAGCTGCTGTTTATTAAAAATGTCCACAGTTAACGATCAGCATACTATTTGTAACGTCTAAACTTCCATGATTACTGAAAGAACTAAGCAGTATTATGAGTTATTTTAATTTATATTTTGAGGTCTACCTGGTCTTTGAAAATATAGCATTTTCTATAAATTGTTTAATTTTAGCGCAAAATTATAGTAAACTTTAAGGTTGCTCCTTTTAAACTATCTTTATTTATATCAAGTGTTTAAATTATGCAGGATTGTGTCGTTTTTATTATTCAAATGAATTTGGCATGTGTATCATTCTAATTGCATCAAACAAGCATAATAACAATGGTCATGGATTTTAATGGAGTACGGCAATATTTTGAAAGCTGCTGTCCAATAATTACAGGTCAACACTAACGATCATCATACTATTAATCACTTTAAAACGTCAAAGATGAACGGAAGAACTTTTCTGTTGTACAGGCTAACTTGATGACGTTTCGGCTGTGGGCTTGACTTTTAAAAAATACCATTTTCTAAAAATTGCTTAATTTTTGCGGCAAATTTATAGTAAACTTAAAACTGGCTTATAAGATCATTTTTATATTTATCTGTCGTTTTAATGATCCTTTCTTGTGCAATTTTATTATCCTACAAAAGACATTGGCAGTTGTCAAATTAAGATTGCATCTAACATGCATGATTACAATGGTCATAAATTCAATGAAATACGGCAATTTTTTAAAGCTGCTGTCAGGTAATAACTAGTCTACCAAAAAGATCAGAATACTATTCGTTAATTCTAAGCTTCAAAGATAAACAAAAGCAATCATATGTAGTATGATGCATCTCGATGAAGTGTATCATTGAAATTGCATTAAACAAGCATAATAAAAACAGTCCAGCACTTCATTGAAACAGGTCAAAATGTTGAAGGGTAATGTAGATAAAAAATAGTGCGCAGTCAACGATAAGCCTACTATTCGTCGCGTCTAAACTTCAGTGATGACTAGGACGCACAATTTAATCGTATGATCCATCTCGATGACGTTTTGGCTCTCTGCTTGGACTTTTAAATTAGCATTTTCTACAAATCGCTTTAATTTTAGCGCAAATTTATGGTAAACATAAAAGTTGCTTACCAGATTATTGTTATTCATATCAGATGTTTTTTTAAGGCGCCATTGTGTCATTTTTTGTTATCATTTTTTAAGAATTTGGTATAATATCAATAGGCTTGCATCAAACATGTATGATAAACATGGTTATGTGTTTTTAGAAAATACGGCAATATGTTGAAAGCTGCTGTTAGTTAATTACTGGTTTACACAAACGATCTGCATACGTTTGGTCACTGCTAAACGTCAAAGATAACTAAAAGCACTTATCATTAGTATAAGCTATCTTATTGACGTTTTGGCTGTCTGCTTGACTTTTGAATAATCGCATTTTCTTAAAATCGCATTTTTAAGCGACAAAATTATAGAAAACTTAAAACTTGCTTATAAAATCATCGGTAATTATATCAGTGGTTTTAAAAATGCGACATTTTGTCATTTTTTATCCTTTAAAAGAATTTGGCATTTGTATCATTAAGATTGCATAAAACATGCACGATAACAATTGTCATAGATTTCAATGAAATACTGCAAAATAGTGCAAGTGGCTGTCGGGTAACTGGTCAATTCATAACGATCAAAATACGATATGTCACTCCTAAACGTCAAAGATGAACAAAAGCATTCATCTGTAGTATGATTCATCTCGATGACTCCTAGGCTGCCTGCTATACTTTTAACAAATAGCATTTTCTAAAAGAGATCAATTCAAACTGCAGAATTATCGTACACTAAAAATTTGGTTATCAGACCATCAGTATTCATATCAGTCAATTCATTTATTGCGTCATAGTGTCATTCATTAAATTTATTCAAAAGATTGTCATAGGTATTATTGAGATTGAATTACACAAGCATAATAACAACAGTCCAGCATTTCATTGAAATAGGGCAAAATCTTGAAAGTTGTTGTTAGTTAAATTTGTCAAAAGTCAACGATCAGCATACTATTCGTCACGTCTGAACGTCCGCGATGACTGGAAGCACTAAGCAGTATTATGAGCCATCTTCATTACATTTTAACTGTCTGCCAGACTTTTGAAAAGTAAATTTTCTATAAATTGCCTTGTTGTAGCGGCAAAACTATAGTAAATTTAAAGGTTGCTTATTAGATTATATTTATTATCAGGCGTTTTAATGATGCAGGATGTGTCATTTTTTATTATTCAAATAGATTTGGCATGTGCATCATTAAGATTGCATTAAAAAGGATGATAACAATCGTCATGGATTTCGATGGAATACGTAAATATATTGAAAGCTGCCTTTGCTTAATAACTGGTCAACACTTACGATTAGCATTATATTAATCACTTCTAAACGTAACAGATAAACTATAGAACTCTTGTGTTGTATTAGCTATTTTCGATAACGTTTTGGCAGTCGGCTTGTCTTTTAAAAAATAGCACTCTTTATAAATTGCTTAATTTAAGCGCTAAAATTATAGTAAACTTTAAACTTTCTTATTAGTTCCTTTCTAATAAAATCAGTCGTCTTAATGATGCTTAATTGTGTCATTTTTTATCTTTTATAAGAATTTGGCATTTGTATAATCAAGATTGCATCAAACATGCATGATAACAATTGCAATGGATTTTACTGGACTACGGCAATTTTGAAAGCTGCTGTCGGGCAAAAACTTGTTAGCCCTTATTGATCAGATTACTATTTGTTACTTCTAAGCGTCAAAAATGAACAAAAGCACTAATTTGTAGTATGAGTCATCTCGATGACGTGTCAACTGCCGGCTTAACGTTTGAAAAAAATATCATTTTCCCTAAATAGCTTAATTTGAACTGATGAATACTCGTAAACTAAAAACTTGCTTATCAGACCATCTCTATTTATGAAGGTCAATTCATTTGTTGCGTCATGGTGTCATTCCTTAAGTTACTTAAATATTGTCATATGTATTACAAAGATTACATAAAACAAACATAATAACAACAGTCTAGCATTTAAATTAAAAAGGTCAAAATGTTAAAAACTATTGTAGATAAAAACGTCTACACTAAACGATCAGCATGCTATTTGTAACGTCTAAACGTTTTTACTGTCCGAAGACTAAATCAGTGGTATGATTCATTCGATGACGATTTGGCTCTCTGTTTGACTTTTAAAAATACCATTTTCTATAAATCGCTTAATTTTAGTGGCAAAATTATAGTAAACATAAATGTTGGTTATCAGATTTTCTTTATTTATATGAGGCTTTTAAGTGAAGCGTCATTGTGTCATTTTTATCATTTACAAGAATTTGGCATAAGTATTATCAGGATTGCATCGAAAATGCATGATAACCATGCTCATTGATTGTAAGAGAATACGGCAATATGTTGAAAGCAGATGTTAGTTAATAACTTTTAAACATTTACGATCAGCATACTATTGGTCACTTCTAAACGTCAAAGATAACTAGAAGAACTCATCAGTAGTATGAATATCTTGATAACGTTTTAGCTGTCTGCTTGACTTTTAAAAAATCGTATTTTTATAAATCGCATTAATGTAGCGGTAAAATTATAAAAAACTTAAATCTTGATTATAATTTATCTTTATTTATATCAAGCGTTTTTAAAATGCGACATTGTGTCATTTTATTATCCTTTTAAAGAATCTGGCATTTGTTTTATTAAGATTATATAAAACATGCATGAAATCAATAGTCATAGATTTCGATGGAATACGGCATATGTCGAAAGCTGATGTCGGTTAACTGTTAAACACATAACGATCAGAATTCTATTTTACTTATAAACGTCAAAGATGAACGAAAGCACTCATCTGTAGTATGATCTATCTCGATGAGGTTTCGGCTGCCTGCTTGACTTTTGAAAAATAGCATTTTCTCCAAATAGCTCTATTCAAACTGCTAAATTCTCGTAAACAAAAAACTTGCTTATCAGACATCTCTATTCATATAAGTCAATTCATTTGTTGCGTCATAAGATCATTCGTTAAATATATTCAAAAGGTTGTCATATGTATCATTAAGATAGGATTAAACAAGCGTAATAACAACAGTCTAGCATTTTCATTGAAATATGCCAAAATCTTAAAAGCTGCTGTTTATTAAAAATGTCCACAGTTAACGATCAGCATACTATTTGTAACGTCTAAACTTCCATGATTACTGAAAGAACTAAGCAGTATTATGACGATTGTACAAATTCTAAAGAATCTAATGCGTCTTAGGGACACATCCCCACAAGTATATTCACAGTTGATATCTTCAAATATAAGCGGTCTAGTCGATAATCAAATGAATAGTCAACCTACTTCATCTGATGTGGATTCTTTTCGATCACCAAGCAATAGACAAACAGCTTATGCAACAACAGTATTTCAAAATTTACAATACTCAAATCAAGATTATACTGCTTCGTTGTTTCAACCATTAGATCGTCTTCATCTCCAGCAACATCAGCCGACAAATCAACAACCAAACCAAACTCAAGAACATCTTTATGCATCCGAACTTGTACAAATGCAGACATTGGGATTCCATAGCCGTGATACTAATCTGGAAGAGCTTGCTGCATCTATGGGGTCGCAAAAATGGCTGTGGAACGTAATGAAGATTTTGATTGATTGGCTATTGGAAAGTGTCTGTTTTGCTCGAAAATCGCACACTATGGAATCTTAAGTTTTTGTTACTTGTTTAGTATTATGAGTTATTTTAATTTATATTTTGAGGTCTACCTGGTCTTTGAAAATATAGCATTTTCTATAAATTGTTTAATTTTAGCGCAAAATTATAGTAAACTTTAAGGTTGCTCCTTTTAAACTATCTTTATTTATATCAAGTGTTTAAATTATGCAGGATTGTGTCGTTTTTATTATTCAAATGAATTTGGCATGTGTATCATTCTAATTGCATCAAACAAGCATAATAACAATGGTCATGGATTTTAATGGAGTACGTCAATATTTTGAAAGCTGCTGTTCAATAATTACAGGTCAACACTAACGATCATCATACTATTAACCACTTTAAAACGTCAAAGATGAACGGAAGAACTTTTCTGTTGTACAGGCTAACTTGATGACGTTTCGGCTGTGGGCTTGACTTTTAAAAAATACCATTTTCTAAAAATTGCTTAATTTTTGCGGCAAATTTATAGTAAACTTAAAACTGGCTTATAAGATCATTTTTATATTTATCTGTCGTTTTAATGATCCTTTCTTGTGCAATTTTATTATCCTACAAAAGACATTGGCAGTTGTCAAATTAAGATTGCATCTAACATGCATGATTACAATGGTCATAAATTCAATGGAATACGGCAATTTTTTAAAGCTGCTGTCAGGTAATAACTAGTCTACCAAAAAGATCAGAATACTATTCGTTACTTCTAAGCGTCAAAGATAAACAAAAGCAATCATATGTAGTATGATGCATCTCGATGAAGTGTATCATTGAAATTGCATTAAACAAGCATAATAAAAACAGTCCAGCACTTCATTGAAACAGGTCAAAATGTTGAAGGGTAATGTAGATAAAAAATAGTTCGCAGTCAACGATAAGCCTACTATTCGTCGCGTCTAAACTTCAGTAATGACTAGACGCACAATTTAATCGTATGATCCATCTCGATGACGTTTTGGCTCTCTGCTGGACTTTTAAATTAGCATTTTCTACAAATCGCTTTATTTTAGCGCAAATTTATGGTAAACATAAAAGTTGCTTACCAGATTATTGTTATTCATATCAGATGTTTTTTTAAGGCGCCATTGTATCATTTTTTGTTATCATTTTTTAAGAATTTGGTATAATATCAATAGGCTTGCATCAAACATGTATGATAAACATGGTTATGTGTTTTTAGAAAATACGGCAATATGTTGAAAGCTGCTGTTAGTTAATTACTGGTTTACACAAACGATCTGCATACGTTTGGTCACTGCTAAACGTCAAAGATAACTAAAAGCACTTATCATTAGTATAAGCTATCTTATTGACGTTTTGGCTGTCTGCTTGACTTTTGAATAATCGCATTTTCTTAAAATCGCATTTTTAAGCGACAAAATTATAGAAAACTTAAAACTTGCTTATAAAATCATCGGTAATTATATCAGTGGTTTTAAAAATGCGACATTTTTTCATTTTTGATCTTTTAAAAGAATTTGGCATTTGTATCATTAAGATTGCATAAAACATGCACGATAACAATTGTCATAGATTTCAATGAAATACTGCAAAATAGTGCAAGTGACTGTCGGTTAACTGGTCAATTCATAACGATCAAAATACGATATGTCACTCCTAAACGTCAAAGATGAACAAAAGCATTCACCTGTGGTATGATTCATCTCGATGACTCCTAGGCTGCCTGCTATACTTTTAACAAATAGCATTTTCTAAAAGAGATCAATTCAAACTGCAGAATTATCGTACACAAACAATTTGGTTATCAGACCATCAGTATTCATATCAGTCAATTCATTTATTGCGTCATAGTGTCATTCATTAAATTTATTTAAAAGATTGTCATAGGTATAATTGAGATTGAATTACACAAGCATAATAACAACAGTCCAGCATTTCATTGAAATAGGGCAAAATCTTGAAAGTTGTTGTTAGTTAAATTTGTCAAAAGTTAACGATCAGCATACTATTCGTCACGTCTGAACGTCCGCGATGACTGGAAGCACTAAGCAGTATTATGAGTTATCTTCATTACATTTTAACTGTCTGCCAGACTTTTGAAAAGTAAATTTTCTATAAATTGCCTTGTTGTAGCGGCAAAACTATAGTAAATTTAAAGGTTGCTTATTAGATTATATTTATTATCAGGCGTTTTAATGATGCAGGATGTGTCATTTTTTATTATTCAAATAGATTTGGCATGTGCATCATTAAGATTGCATTAAAAAGGATGATAACAATAGTCATGGATTTCGATGGAATACTTAAATATATTGAAAGCTGCCTTTGCTTAATAACTGGTCAACACTTACGATTAGCATTATATTAATCACTTCTAAACGTAACAGATAAACTATAGAACTCTTGTGTTGTATTAGCTATTTTCGATAACGTTTTGGCAGTCGGCTTGTCTTTTAAAAAATAGCACTCTTTATAAATTGCTTAATTTAAGCGCTAAAATTATAGTAAACTTTAAACTTTTTTATAAGTTCCTTTCTAATAAAATCAGTCGTCTTAATGATGCTTAATTGTGTCATTTTTTATCTTTTATAAGAATTTGTCATTTGTATAATCAAGATTGCATCAAACATGCATGATAACAATTGCAATGGATTTTACTGGACTACGGCAATTTTGAAAGCTGCTGTCGGGCAAAAACTTGTTAGCCCTTATTGATCAGATTACTATTTGTTTTTTCTAAGCGTCAAAAATGAACAAAAGCACTAATTTGTAGTATGAGTCATCTCGATGACGTGTCAACTGCCGGCTTAACGTTTGAAAAAAATATCATTTTCCCTAAATAGCTTAATTTGAACTGATGAATACTCGTAAACTAAAAACTTGCTTATCAGACCATCTCTATTTATGAAGGTCAATTCATTTGTTGCGTCATGGTGTCATTCCTTAAGTTACTTAAATATTGTCATATGTATTACAAAGATTACATAAAACAAACATAATAACAACAGTCTAGCATTTAAATTAAAAAGGTCAAAATGTTAAAAACTATTGTAGATAAAAACGTCTACACTAAACGATCAGCATGCTATTTGTAACGTCTAAACGTTTTTACTGTCCGAAGACTAAATCAGTGGTATGATTCATTCGATGACGATTTGACTCTCTGTTTGACTTTTAAAAATTTCATTTTCTATAAATCGCTTAATTTTAGTGGCAAAATTATAGTAAACATAAATGTTGGTTATCAGATTTTCTTTATTTATATGAGGCTTTTAAGTGAAGCGTCATTGTGTCATTTTTGTCATTTACAAGAATTTGGCATAAGTATTATCAGGATTGCATCGAAAATGCATGATAACCATGCTCATTGATTGTAAGAGAATACGGCAATATGTTGAAAGCAGATGTTTGTTAATAACTTTTAAACATTTACGATCAGCATACTATTGGTCACTTCTAAACGTCAAAGATAACTAGAAGAACTCATCAGTAGTATGAATATCTTGATAACGTTTTAGCTGTCTGCTTGACTTTTAAAAAATCGTATTTTTATAAATCGCATTAATGTAGCGGTAAAATTATAAAAAACTTAAATCTTGATTATAATTTATCTTTATTTATATCAAGCGTTTTTAAAATGCGACATTGTGTCAGATTATTATCCTTTTAAAGAATCTGGCATTTGTTTTATTAAGATTATATAAAACATGCATGAAATCAATAGTCATAGATTTCGATGGAATACGGCATATGTCGAAAGCTGATGTCGGTTAACTGTTAAACACATAACGATCAGAATTCTATTTTACTTATAAACGTCAAAGATAAACGAAAGCACTCATCGGTAGTATGATCTATCTCGATGAGGTTTCGGCTGCCTGCTTGACTTTTGAAAAATAGCATTTTCTCCAAATAGCTCTATTCAAACTGCTAAATTCTCGTAAACAAAAAACTTGCTTATCAGACATCTCTATTCATATTAGTCAATTCATTTGTTGCGTCATAAGATCATTCGTTAAATATATTCAAAAGGTTGTCATATGTATCATTAAGATAGGATTAAACAAGCGTAATAACAACAGTCTAGCATTTTCATTGAAATATGCCAAAATCTTAAAAGCTGCTGTTTATTAAAAATGTCCACAGTTAACGATCAGCATACTATTTGTAACGTCTAAACTTCCATGATTACTGAAAGAACTAAGCAGTATTATGAGTTATTTTAATTTATATTTTGAGGTCTACCTGGTCTTTGAAAATATAGCATTTTCTATAAATTGTTTAATTTTAGCGCAAAATTATAGTAAACTTTAAGGTTGCTCCTTTTAAACTATCTTTATTTATATCAAGTGTTTAAATTATGCAGGATTGTGTCGTTTTTATTATTCAAATGAATTTGGCATGTGTATCATTCTAATTGCATCAAACAAGCATAATAACAATGGTCATGGATTTTAATGGAGTACGGCAATATTTTGAAAGCTGCTGTCCCATAATTACAGGTCAACACTAACGATCATCATACTATTAATCACTTTAAAACGTCAAAGATGAACGGAAGAACTTTTCTGTTGTACAGGCTAACTTGATGACGTTTCGGCTGTGGGCTTGACTTTTAAAAAATACCATTTTCTAAAAATTGCTTAATTTTTGCGGCAAATTTATAGTAAACTTAAAACTGGCTTATAAGATCATTTTTATATTTATCTGTCGTTTTAATGATCCTTTCTTGTGCAATTTTATTATCCTACAAAAGACATTGGCAGTTGTCAAATTAAGATTGCATCAAACATGCATGATTACAATGGTCATAAATTCAATGGAATACGGCAATTTTTTAAAGCTGCTGTCAGGTAATAACTAGTCTACCAAAAAGATCAGAATACTATTCGTTACTTCTAAGCGTCAAAGATAAACAAAAGCAATCATATGTAGTATGATGCATCTCGATGAAGTGTATCATTGAAATTGCATTAAACAAGCATAATAAAAACAGTCCAGCACTTCATTGAAACAGGTCAAAATGTTGAAGGGTAATGTAGATAAAAAATAGTGCGCAGTCAACGATAAGCCTACTATTCGTCGCGTCTAAACTTCAGTGATGACTGGACGCACAATTTAATCGTATGATCCATCTCGATGACGTTTTGGCTCTCTGCTTGACTTTTAAATTAGCATTTTCTACAAATCGCTTAATTTTAGCGCAAATTTATGGTAAACATAAAAGTTGCTTACCAGATTATTGTTATTCATATCAGATGTTTTTTTAAGGCGCCATTGTGTCATTTTTTGTTATCATTTTTTAAGAATTTGGTATAATATCAATAGGCTTGCATCAAACATGTATGATAAACATGGTTATGTGTTTTTAGAAAATACGGCAATATGTTGAAAGCTGCTGTTAGTTAATTACTGGTTTACACAAACGATCTGCATACGTTTGGTCACTGCTAAACGTCAAAGATAACTAAAAGCACTTATCATTAGTATAAGCTATCTTATTGACGTTTTGGCTGTCTGCTTGACTTTTGAATAATCGCATTTTCTTAAAATCGCATTTTTAAGCGACAAAATTATAGAAAACTTAAAACTTGCTTATAAAATAATTGGTAATTATATCAGTGGTTTTAAAAATGCGACATTTTGTCATTTTTTATCCTTTAAAAGAATTTAGCATTTGTATCATTAAGATTGCATAAAACATGCACGATAACAATTGTCATAGATTTGAATAAAATACTGCAAAATAGTGCAAGTGGCTGTCGGTTAACTGGTCAATTCATAACAATCAAAATACGATATGTCACTCCTAAACGTCAAAGATGAACAAAAGCATTCACCTGTAGTATAATTCATCTCGATGACTCCTAGGCTGCCTGCTATACTTTTAACAAATAGCATTTTCTAAAAGAGATCAATTCAAACTGCAGAATTATCGTACACTAAAAATTTGGTTATCAGACCATCGGTATTCATATCAGTCAATTTATTTATTGCGTCATAGTGTCATTCATTAAATTTATTCAAAAGATTGTCATAGGTATTATTGAGATTGAATTACACAAGCATAATAACAACAGTCCAGCATTTCATTGAAATAGGGCAAAATCTTGAAAGTTGTTGTTAGTTAAATTTGTCAAAAGTCAACGATCAACATACAATTCGTCACGTCTGAACTTCCGCGATGACTGGAAGCACTAAGCAGTATTATGAGCCATCTTCATTACATTTTAACTGTCTGCCAGACTTTTGAAAAGTAAATTTTCTATAAATTGCCTTGTTGTAGCGGCAAAACTATAGTAAATTTAAAGGTTGCTTATTAGATTATATTTATTATCAAGCGTTTTAATGATGCAGGATGTGCCATTTTTTATTATTCAAATAGATTTGGCATGTGCATCATTAAGATTGCTTTAAAAAGGATGATAACAATCGTCATGGATTTCGATGGAATACGTAAATATATTGAAAGCTGCCTTTGCTTAATAACTGGTCAACACTTACGATTAGCATTATATTAATCACTTCTAAACGTAACAGATAAACTATAGAACTCTTGTGTTGTATTAGCTATTTTCCATAACGTTTTGGCAGTCGGCTTGTCTTTTAAAAAATAGCACTCTTTATAAATTGCTTAATTTAAGCGCTAAAATTATAGTAAACTTTAAACTTTCTTATTAGTTCCTTTCTAAATAAATCAGTCGTCTTAATGATGCTTAATTGTGTCATTTTTTATCTTTTATAAGAATTTGGCATTTGTATAATCAAGATTGCATCAAACATGCATGATAACAATTGCAATGGATTTTACTGGACTACGGCAATTTTGAAAGCTGCTGTCGGGCAAAAACTTGTTAGCCCTTATTGATCAGATTACTATTTGTTACTTCTAAGCGTCAAAAATGAACAAAAGCACTAATTTGTAGTATGAGTCATCTCGATGACGTGTCAACTGCCGGCTTAACGTTTGAAAAAAATATCATTTTCCCTAAATAGCTTAATTTGAACTGATGAATACTCGTAAACTAAAAACTTGCTTATCAGACCATCTCTATTTATGAAGGTCAATTCATTTGTTGCGTCATGGTGTCATTCCTTAAGTTACTTAAATATTGTCATATGTATTACAAAGATTACATAAAACAAACATAATAACAACAGTCTAGCATTTAAATTAAAAAGGTCAAAATGTTAAAAACTATTGTAGATAAAAACGTCTACACTAAACGATCAGCATGCTATTTGTAACGTCTAAACGTTTTTACTGTCCGAAGACTAAATCAGTGGTATGATTCATTCGATGACGATTTGGCTCTCTGTTTGACTTTTAAAAATTTCATTTTCTATAAATCGCTTAATTTTAGTGGCAAAATTATAGTAAACATAAATGTTGGTTATCAGATTTTCTTTATTTATATGAGGCTTTTAAGTGAAGCGTCATTGTGTCATTTTTGTCATTTACAAGAATTTGGCATAAGTATTATCAGGATTGCATCGAAAATGCATGATAACCATGCTCATTGATTGTAAGAGAATACGGCAATATGTTGAAAGCAGATGTTAGTTAATAACTTTTCAACATTTACGATCAGCATACTATTGGTCACTTCTAAACGTCAAAGATAACTAGAAGAACTCATCAGTAGTATGAATATCTTGATAACGTTTTAGCTGTCTGCTTGACTTTTAAAAAATCGTATTTTTATAAATCGCATTAATGTAGCGGTAAAATTATAAAAAACTTAAATCTTGATTATAATTTATCTTTATTTATATCAAGCGTTTTTAAAATGCGACATTGTGTCATTTTATTATCCTTTTAAAGAATCTGGCATTTGTTTTATTAAGATTGTATAAAACATGCATGAAATCAATAGTCATAGATTTCGATGGAATACGGCATATGTCGAAAGCTGATGTCGGTTAACTGTTAAACACATAACGATCAGAATTCTATTTTACTTATAAACGTCAAAGATGAACGAAAGCACTCATCTGTAGTATGATCTATCTCGATGAGGTTTCGGCTGCCTGCTTGACTTTTGAAAAATAGCATTTTCTCCAAATAGCTCTATTCAAACTGCTAAATTCTCGTAAACAAAAAACTTGCTTATCAGACATCTCTATTCATATAAGTCAATTCATTTGTTGCGTCATAAGATCATTCGTTAAATATATTCAAAAGGTTGTCATATGTATCATTAAGATTGGATTAAACAAGCGTAATAACAACAGTCTAGCATTTTCATTGAAATATGCCAAAATCTTAAAAGCTGCTGTTTATTAAAAATGTCCACAGTTAACGATCAGCATACTATTTGTAACGTCTAAACTTCCATGATTACTGAAAGAACTAAGCAGTATTATGAGTTATTTTAATTTATATTTTGAGGTCTACCTGGTCTTTGAAAATATAGCATTTTCTATAAATTGTTTAATTTTAGCGCAAAATTATAGTAAACTTTAAGGTTGCTCCTTTTAAACTATCTTTATTTATATCAAGTGTTTAAATTATGCAGGATTGTGTCGTTTTTATTATTCAAATGAATTTGGCATGTGTATCATTCTAATTGCATCAAACAAGCATAATAACAATGGTCATGGATTTTAATGGAGTACGGCAATATTTTGAAAGCTGCTGTCCCATAATTACAGGTCAACACTAACGATCATCATACTATTAATCACTTTAAAGTACAACAGAAAAGTTCTTCCGTTCATCTTTGACGT
>WNNJ02000198.1:0-30289 GCA_012934845.2 Pomphorhynchus laevis
TCCATATTTGCCTCTGAACCATTCCCCACCTTCACAAGTCGAGTAAAATACATGGGGTTCACCGTTACGGTAAACATTTGTTTATATCTTTTTTCACCATGTATTATTTTTTATTAAGAAAATCTTTATTTATTTATGAATAAATGCACAAAAATATTCAAATGTGTGAACAAGTAAGTACAATCGGTGCTTCAAAGATAAGTGATAATTCAAGCAAAATGGCTATTTCAAAAGGTATTCCAACTATTTTTTTTTGATATTCAAGACAAGCAAGTAAGTGATTTATTGTCTGTTAATTGGCTATTCCCTCTATCCCTAAATTGAAGAATTTGGTTTTTGCATCAGCGACAAGAAAGGCACAAGTTATTTAATATTTTTCTACGACCATTCGTTAACAACTATACAAATCAAGTTATTTTTAATTCTGTTAAACTTCATGAATCGGGAATTAAGATTTCCTTCGCTACATGCGATTTAGCGAAGGAGTATAAAGGATCCTTTAACTCAAATTTAAAGCAATTTGGTACGTTACAGTACAAACCGATTTAGGCATCTTTAAAAATTAATAATATACCTGCGCACTTAGAGGATAAAGATGTAGAATCACTCGAAAGGGTATACAAATTATCAAGTTTCCGACCTGTTAAGAGTAAAAATGGTTTTCATTTATCAATTGTTTTTTGTTCGTCGTTGGTGGATCATGCAGAAATTCTCGCCAACTCCGTGTTTAATCCATTTCTCGGCTACAATCTTAAATTTACAGTCCTTGATGCAGACGATCTCACTTAACCCCACTGCAATGTATGACATCAGTGGGGGCATTGGGGCACTAGTTGCCCCAACAAAAATCCTGTGGAGTATGTAGCCTTGATTCCTGTCAAAGCTTAGTTAAGAAGGAGAAATGCGGGGCTCCCCTTATATTCTAACTGCGGCGGTGACCACCCAGATTGGTCCCGCAAATGTTCTGTCTTTAAGAACTATATGACGAAGTTTTCTCGTACGGCTCGAATTAAGAAGGGTGATGCAAGCTTCTCTACAGCAGCTTCAAGAATGTCCGACAAGGATATCCTCTATATTATTGATTCTAATAAACGATCTATACTAAAACAGATAGAAAGTATTGCGGTCGGTGTACTTTCGAAATTGTACTCTTCCCCTGCAATTCCCAAACAACAAATTATGCCAGAATCTAAAAAGAGGGGTGCATCGGTTCATTCCGTTCCCCCATCAAGATCGGAAAACTCCTGAAAGCGAAGAACAACAGCGCTTCAATAGGAAATGAAGACAATGCCCGTGGGCAAGTGATCGCCAAGGACGGAGTTGATGGCGGGAAGGGCAACCTTTCCGCCACTAGCTCTGTCTAGTGATGAGGCAATCCCACCCAGCTGACCTAACACAATGCAGAGTACTCGTGAGCCTTTTTCACTAAATATTCTTCAATGGAATTCAAGTGGAGCTTCTGCCCTTAGATTTCTATCTGGTAGAGACCCAGATGTTACAGTCCTTCAGGAGATGCGGTCTATCCGTCTTCCCCAGGACATTACACGATTCATCCCTAAAAACATTTGTTCCCACTATACTCCGGATATAACCCCCTCACTACTCTTCATCTCAAGGACTCTTGACCCTAGTTAAATGTTTCTTAAGATCGTTCCTTCTACTCAACTATTCTTGCACAGCCCTGTCTTGTTTAGTAGTTTCACTCTGTAAGAACGGTAAACCTCTCAGTGTAGCCAATGTCTATATCCGTCCAGGGGAGATTCACAAGAACCGTGACCTCCTGGATAGGATTATTGATAGCGACGATGACTTGGTACTTGGTGATTTCAACGACAGAACTTGTCGTTGGATTAATGCAGCACTCCGCAGAGCCAAGAACGGTTATCTTATTCACAAACCACCGTCTTCCACCTTTCATTGCACATTAACGAATATACTCCTCGACTTATTACTGCTGTATGTGAGGTGGTTGTTGAATCCCCACTGTTTGGAGCAGTCGCGACAACATCTGTCCACCTCTCTTGACCTGATTCGCTGGCGGATAGAAGAGGATACGCTGCTTCGAAGGAGATTCCACTTTGATCCAATCAGAGTAGCTTTCTTTCAGGCAGCTATCCAACGCTTCCTCCGAATTGGTAATGATAGTCTATCCAAATTTAATTCCTACCTCTCTTCGCAAGCTACCGCGATACTTTCGACTACCTATAAATGTCGTATCTACAGTCCCACTCGAACAAAACTCAAGACCTTTGCGTATATGCTCCGTCTTTTTAATCTCTCTGCTAATGCCAGACTAGTTCTCTCAAAAGAATATTGGAGCACTAGATATAGGTTCCAACTGGGTAAGGATAGAACAAGCATTGCTTCCCTTAATCCAGCTCAGTCTTCCTTCTTGAAGATATTCAAGAAGGAGAAGGTTGTCTGTTGGAAGAATAGAGCTTTGGGTTGAATTGGGAATTTGGCCTTGATAAAGTTTTGGAGGAGTCACTGCCCTAGACAGACACTCAATCACCTCAACCAATCTCGCCTTGGTGTAACTTCAGGAGTAGGGATCTGTCTGTCTCAGATATTCTTAACTCACTGGGGCCTATTCAGAGCACCTCCAAATCCGTAACACCACTCTTTTCTCGTGTCTGTCAGCTTTTAACATCCGAACAGAGAAGAGAAATAGCCGTCACAATGCTATTAGCCGCCCCATCCGATGTGGCCGGCATCAACATAAGTAGACGAATATTTTTACCAAAGAACAATCCGGTCTTAAATCTTAAAGACCTGCGGCCCATTTCGATTCAAAATTCCCTCGTCTTGATGTACAAAAAAAGCGCTCGCGCGTAGAATCCGCAATTATTTGAATTGGCGAAATTTAATCCCACCAAGTTTCCATGGGTTCGTCAAAGGTCGCTCGGTCCATTCAGCAGTAGGTGAAGTGCATCAGTTCTATCAAGAAAATAGTCATCAACTCTTTGTGGCTGTTTTCCTTGATTTTTTGCTGCATTTGACCGCATCTCCATTCCCTTTGTTATCTCTTCTCTCAGGTCACTCGGGTTGCCTGTAATAATTGTGAACAGGATGGAGATTCTACTGTACACCAAGCGATTTTACTATGAAGGTGACCCTGATGCGCGTCAGTTGTACCCTATTATGGGTGTACTTCAAGGTTCACCACTTTCTCTTATCTTGTACCTTGCTGCCTCCAATAACTATTCAAAATATTTAAATGCGAACAACGTCTAGTGGTGTACACTGATGACATCACAGCCTTGTTGTCTGGACGCAGGTGCAAAGACGTAGTCTCTGACATCATCCGGTTCTTTTTAGGATTAAAAGACCATATACCCAAATCCAATCTTATCTTAAACTCCGCTAAATCGCATGTGGTTGTCTTTCATGGCGCCTCTGCAACAAAACAAAAACTTAAAAGATTAGCACTCTCTGCGCTCTCCTCTAATTTTACTAATCAACCACACCCTTTCTTCACGAGTCGAGTAAAATACCCTAAGTTCACTTTTACGGTAAACTGGTCGGCGAAAGCTAACCTGGATAGACTTAAACGTATCCTGACAGGGCCCAGCACCTGTCATTGATTGGAAAAACCCAGGTGCGATTTTGTGGCACCTGAGCTATCTCTGTATTAGTCTTCTTTTTTAGAGTACGTCTCCAAGAGCAAAAGTCAAGGTTTCTTAAGCTTCTTGTCTCCTGTTTACTTAGCATAGTCCGCCTCGATTGGATTATTTGGGGGTGGGGTGGGGGTGAAAGACCCCGGGTGGTTCAGTCGTAGAGCGGCGTGTTGGATTGCCTGAAGTGCTCAGATCCCTTTGGATTTGAAACCGTAACTTAGATGGAAGACTACTACGAAGTTCCTGACTGCTTCTTGCGTTTTCTGTCTGGACGGTTTATTTATTTTCTGTGAATTTTTTATTCCCTTGTTTAATTTTATTAAGAAAACCTTCTTATTATTAATTAATGCACGATACCATGCTGCAAGTGTTGTCCGTGTATTTACGATTCCGGAAGCTACAAAAGTGAAGTGACAGAGCTCAAATGTAGAATAAACGATATCATTGATCGCACAACATCGGGGACAGTATACCTTGGAACCTGAAGATCTGTAAAAGTCAATAAATGGTAAAACGAGTAGAGGCCTTTGTGACAGACTGACTAACATAAGAGCCGATTTCAAGGCTATGTGAGAAACTGACGCAGTGTAACGCACTGCTTGATGCGTGATGACAAAGATTGCATGTTATCAAGTAGTCAATAGAAGATCCAAAAGCAAGGAAATTGAAAAATATGAAAATTATAGGACAGTTAATGATGGATAAACTTCCGGGTATTAACGTCGAGCATATTTATTCATGGAAAGATTGGACATGAATCCAGGCAATGGAATTTATTGGTAAGACTTAACTTGCTGCCACTTCCACTTTTTAATTTTAATTTGATGATTTTAAAATGAGATGTGTATTTCTAGATGTGCTAACGAAGCTCAAGAGCAGCGAAACGTTCAATAAAAACTAATATTATAGACTTATTGCTGGTAGTTATTATAACCTATACAATAGTAGTTAACTGATGTGCTGAATAGACAACGGTCTAGGATTTCTTACGAAATACGGCATTTATACTAACTAAATGGTGTTGCTTGATAGACTGGACTTGGATTTACGACTTTCAGTCACCATGTCACTTCTAGACGACCAACGAATACCAGGCAACACTTATCAGTAGAATGAAGTACTCACTGGTCGTTTCGGTTGCCTGGATGACATTGTTAATAAAGGCGCCTCCAACACTTGGCTTAATTGATTGATGCTTACACTTTTTACAAGATCGAATTGCGGACCATCCTTAAACACTAGGCAGAGGTTGTTTCTGAATTGTCGCTGCACTCGTTAGATCATTAATGGATACGGCATGTATAATAGTAGTGCACGGATGTGCTGAGTAGATAACGGTCAAGGATTTCTTACGAAATACGGCATTTATACTAAATGGTGTTGCTTGATAGATCGGACTTTGATTCACGACTTTTAATCACAATGCCACTTCTAGCTTACCAATAAGTACCCGGCAACACTCATCAGCAGAATGAAGTACTCACTGGTCGTTTCGTTTGCCTGTGTGATATTGTGAATAAAGGCGTTTCCGACACTTTGCTTAATTGTCTGAGGCTTACGCTTTTTACCAGATCGAATTGCTGTGCGGACCATCCTTAAACACTAGACAGAGGTTGTATCTAAATTGTCGCTGCACTCGTTGGATCCTTAATGGATACGGCATGTATAATTTGAACAAATGTGAACAAACAAATTTCATTCGATGCCTTTATTGTCAGTACAGACATTGTACTATTAACAGTACAATTATTTATTCTGAGTTATAGTTTTTTATAGTAACTCAGTAGCAAACTACAAATGATGGCATTTGCTCCTTAAATAAGCAAATCATTCTTCAACATAAAGACGCAAATTATATGTAGACAAGATAAATCAAAAGCGTTTGTAGCAGCATTAATTAATTATTTACTTGAAACATCTGAAGTCTAAATGTAGTATCGGGCCCGATACTACATTTTAGTATACCCAAATTTAAAGTTGTATACCACTATTGACTAAGTCATCTAAAAGTTGGTAAAACATAGGGAAATAAATTATTCATTTTGATTGAGTACTATCAATATTACAAATATTGGTAGTGATCAATCACTAACAATATTTCATTCCCGTTGCATTTTTATTAACATTTTTAACTTTTTAATATTAATTAAATTAATATGACGATTAGCTTGAATTTCAAAACAATCATTTTGCTACGAAAGAATCCTGTAGACTTTTACAAAATATTTCGATGTAAATATTAAAATCTAAACTCAAAGTCCGGTTAAACCTATTTAAGCAGTCTAATAAACAAATCGTAATATCATATTTTATAACTTAACGTACGAATAAAACAATTTATCTAGTATTAATTACGCTCAACTTTATTCAAATTAAAATTATCGTATTCTAATAAAATTAGATTCGTGTGCCATCTAATCATATTAGATTATCCACACGAGAAAACTTCTTTTATATAAACTTATATAATAGTGACCCTTTCAAGATAATACTTCATGTACTAACTTTTATAATACAAATGAATTTTTCTCGTGTGGATAATTTATGATGCTTAAGCATAAGATTATTGGTATTGACTGACTGCTTCCGATTCGAATATTTCTTCAATAAACATTTATTTTTAATCAGTTTTATATTTGAATGCATATACGTTTTATGTGATATAATATACAATATAAGTTAATATATGTTAATATAAGTTATTATAAGTTAATATATTTATATAATATACCAATCACATCTATAAAAGACAAAAGTTGGAAAATACTAACTTTGTTGATCACATATCTTCATTTTAGTACTTGCATCATTAATATATTAATATATTTTATATTTTTGAAATGAAAATATTATATTTTTTCGCGACAAGGATGGTATGAGAAATGTACGTTATTATTTGATTTTTTGAAGTATTTAAATATCAATGTTTGTCCGTAAACTCAATAGGTAACAGGTTATAATATATAAAATTATTAAGATATAAAATTATTTATTCTTATATGCAGAATATAATTATAATTTTTAATAAAAATTATAAAATTATTTTTTTTTAAATTTATTAAATTTTTTAATAATTTATTAATAAATTTGAATAACTATAAAAATGTGATGTTTAAAGCCCTTTATTACAAACACTGATCTTAATTTTTTAAAACTTTATATGCATCAATTTATTAATTAAATTTATTTTATTACTAAAACCCCCAGGTTAAATGACTTTCACTCTGTAAACAATTGCAAACATTATTTCATTACTTGTAATTTTCTGTATTCGATAACAAAATGCATCTTTAATAGCATCTTTAATATCATTTTAATAGTAAAAAAATATAAATATTTTTAATATTAATGTTATCAAAATGAAAGTTAATTGCGTATTCATAAAATTATGTATAAAATTATGGTTGATTAAATACATATATCAAAAATGTATAATATTACACCTTTATAGATATGTCAAAAGGTTTATGGTAAAATCGCAATTATGCTAAGCCTTTAATTATAATATTTTGTAACAACAAACATATTAATATTATATGTACAACGTATTTTTGCTTGCTTATATTGCAATATCACAAATGTTCAATGTTTTGATCATTTTACACTTAAATATTATGAAATTTGCACAGTTGAATACACTATTTATAAGTGACTATGTAAACCGACAATTAGCAAAATTAACTGATAATTATGATGTTGACTGATTTGATGATAAGTCAAAACCAAAAATATGAAATTTTGATCTAGCAAATTCCCAAAATAATAATTTAAAAATTCAAAATATCATTTAAATTTTAACAAAAATAATTATGTAGAATTCTATTTTTTATAAAATACGTTATGCGTGACGATTGTCATTTGTATTTCAGCAATTGTAAAAACAAATTGTTTCTTTCATACATTATGTAAAAATGTATTTATCTGGATCCTTACAAGAATGAATAAAACGTATCTTTAAGTATCTAAGTATTTTTCGAAAGCCTGTTATTTTCGCTTTTGGAATTGTAAAATTACGTTTATCTTTGAATTACTCTGTAAAAATCATATCTTTGGAAACTCGACCAAGCATAGCAGCGGTGCCAAATACATGCTAATAATGTATTTCCTCTGATAAAATTTAATTATCGTATCCTATTCTAATACAAAGTGTACTATTTATTATCCACCCATAAAAATGTTTATTTAATAGTTTAAATTTACTTTTTATAATACTTTTTTATTTTGTAAATTTAATATTACATTGTAAATTTAATAGTGTAATATATATAATATTTAATATTGTAAATTTAATATTGTATGTTACATTTAGGAATATAAAAATTAATATAATACCATAATTCCATAATAAACTGGAGGAAAAACTTGAAAGTAAAATAAAGATAAAATTTAAGATAAAATAACTACAAAGAGCTTTTATAAATGCATTCAGTTTCTTGTTCTGGTAAACAAAAAGCTGTATATGTAATGGACAGAATGCAATGTGGCGTATATGTGCTCATGCAAGGCTTGTAGTTCATGCACACGTTGTCTAGCTCAGCAATGCAACAATCCAAAATATTAAGGCGATTTATCTATAATATAAACACAACTGAACGTATGTACGCAAACTTAACGAGTGATTGTTTACACTAATTACCTGATTAGTTACAGTAATTATAGTAATTTTATGAAATGGACAGAATGCGGTGTGGTGTATATTCTGGATTTAACCAGTGACTGGCTAAAATCTTTTGGTTAATTAAACTTACAATTAATTGTCAAAACCTAAAACGGCTAAACGTTTTAGAAATAATTTGTCTACAGTCTTCGGTGTTTCTTCCTTATATTAATAACATATGAATTTGCACTCACATCTGAGTCCCGAAGGACAGTGTTACAGTATTAACGATAATATATACATAATAATTTAATAATGAAAATAATAATCATTTAATAATTAAATGATAATTGGTCTCCTCTACCAACAAAAAACAAAGATTAATTTTTCAGATTAATTATAGGATAAATATTTGATGCATATATAATTTAAGAGTTGAATAGTTATATACAATCAAATATTTATCCTATAATTATAAAATATAACATAAATAATTTCAATTTATTTATGAATTATAAATGGTATTAAAATACTAATAGATACATAACGAAGTCTTTTGCAGCTAAACGCAAATGAAACTTTATATAAAAATGTAAAAGATTTTTTATTGTAAATCAATTGATGTATCAATTGATTTAATCATATCTTTGTTTACTCAGGAGTAAATGGTTCAGCTCATTAAGTAAGCACATGAAGTTATTATTGCATTCTATACTTTCTAACGTGTCTTTGCTTATCTACAAACTTTACAGTTTGTTATTGCATTTAGCTCATTAACAAATGCATTTTTATTTTTACAATTTGCGAAAATTAATTAATTTGTTATTTTTAATAAACTCGAATTAATTTTATGCAATACACCCGCTATATTAAAATTTTAAATTTTAATTTTTTAGTCAAAATTTAAAATGATTCTTTTAAGTATAAATATTTGCTGATTTTACTGAACTATAGTGCTGTAAATGTTTAAAGAGAGCTGCTCTTTCGGTGTGGGGAAAGATAAATTGCAAAAAGTCGTCAAAAAACACGAATGCTTGATCTTTTCGTCTCATTGGATAATGTAGAAGTTTCATTTCCACTAAAATGCATTTCAATTTTAAGGTATTGGCTTCATCTCCAATAAAGTTGGCAATATCTTTGAATTTAATCAAGTATTTATCATCTACTACTCTGACAAGCCTAGTTAGGTGATTTGCAGCCTGCATCGGGTCTTCGAAAAGATCCTTAAGTTTACATGCTTCACATAGGAATTCTTCAAGATTTAAGACTTGACTTGATAGTCTTATGAAATTTTCATCTACACAATATCCAGCTATCGCTAGGGCAACCTTAAATTTATTAGCGGGCATCGTTCTGCCTGGATGTCGATCCGGTAATGCGACAAAGTTGAATGCTATTACTAGCCTATCAAGCACATCAATTCCCATTTTGCTAGCATAATGCCAGTAGGCTTCCTGCTTTATAAGAAGCTGGCCGACTGGTATTCCTGTATCCAAATCTATGATGTGCTCACCTCTTTCTAGCTTCCTTGACCTCGTTGATGTCATGAATTCCTTCTGTAAATGCTCACCCAAGTAAGAACGGGACTCTGCAAATTTGAAATATTTCTGCATTACGGATATATGTAACTGCAGAAAATTAGAGCTCGATACGATAAAATCTTAAAAATCAAGTCCATAGGATCCATAGCAACAGTTGGTAGAATAAGCGCGTTAAATATTTATTTGTTTTAAATAAAAGTTTTTTTTTAAATAAGAAAGAATGTGATTATGCAATTAAGATTATTGAGTTCACGGGTATCACAAGAAAATTCGCCGCAAAAAATGAAATTCCATCAACGAACTAAATCATGTATTTCTAAGTTCTGCGGTGACAAATATAATGAGTTTCTACATGTTTTCAACTGTCTTTATATTCCATCACCTTCAATAATCGACAATCCTTTATTTTTCCTGTATTTTTATATTTAATATTTAGCGTCGAAAGGCAGCAGTAACACGAGATTTGACGGATCTAATGATATGATTTCAAGGACTGCTTTATTTTGAATTTGAAGAGATAAACATATATGGTAACTATTTATTTGGAGAAATTCATATATTGTAATTTTTGTATTATGATTCCTTTCGATATTTGTAAGTTAATCTACATGGGACTTATAGGTATGAACTAAAACAACACAAGGTAGATATCAAAGTAATAGGTAAAACTGTACGCTATGTGGACTTTCTCAATCCTAAATATAAAAATACAAAATTCAGTTTGAGTCCTTGTAAACTTTAAAGTTTATAAATGCGATTGCTAGTTCTATATCTGAATTTCAATCCACTTTTGATCCACATCAGTTTATAGAAAGTATCCGTAATCGTATTTTGAATTGTTATTAAAATGATCAAAATATAATATAATTCTGTACAATATTCGTTGACAGTGAAGGTTGCTAGCCAGACCGGATATGCTCAAACTGTGCGAGTGAACACGCAGGAAACGATTGGCAAATTCGTACATTAAGTGATGATTATTAAGCTACATCTTTTATAATGTTATTCGATTACGGAAAGAGGTAAACAATACCAAATAGAAATGGATTATTTTAAGAACAACATTTGTAAAGGTGGCTATGAAAAGGTGTAGTTTAAGGTTCTGTGTACTTGCTGTGGATGAAATCCTCGAACTGCTCGTTGAATATCAGCAGCATAAAACACCATTTTACATAATACACTGGTTTTCACATGAATTTTGTTAAATGAGTCAATAGAGCCTATTAACAAATACCGAAAAACAGAGAAAGATACATCATTAGCCGGAAGATACATCAATTGGTCAGCTACTCAGATGTTTTGAATGACGATTAAAAGCTTTAGTGTTGAGAAACAGAAAATACTTAAAATGGTCTATGACAATAGAAGGTCTATCCTGACCAACATTGAAGATATCCTTGATTGTTGGAAATGTCATTTTAGGAGCATTATAAATTCGTTATATGTACCTTCTTTTGTAGAAGTTCAAGTATATTCTGTAGAACCGATGGAGGATATCACATTGCCTTAAAAGAGGTAATGGCGATTGTTAACAAATTTAGTCAAATAAAAACTGGTATGAATTCTTAACACTATTAAATTCAAGTCTTGAATTGATTAGCACGATATTTTTACGTTGCATTGAAGTAGGGCAAAGTTTTAAAATAGTGGTTGCGATAATCGGGATGATGAAAGCAATTTATAAAGATGATGTAGCAATTACAGGGGCATTACCATTCTAAGTTTACTCGCTAAATGTTTCAATGTGATTCTTGAATTTAGGATACGACAAATAGTTAAGGGGCAGAAACAGAAGGAGAATGTAGATTTAGTCCAAGCCGTAGAATACAAACCAGTTCATCAATTTTTTACAATTATCCAAGGTTTTGGGAATTCGCTATTCCAGTCCACATTTTGTTTTATGGATCTGGAAAAGTCCCTTCAAATGGCTTATGCAGAAAAGTCTCTTACAAGTCCACTGAAATAAACAAAAAATAAAAAAATGATGTGCTTGAAACCATATCACGTAGCCAATGTTGGATAGATGAAAAATGCAGATCACATTGCTAGTTTAGCTAAAGGACCTGGTTACTCGGTATAAAGCTGCGAAGCATGAATTTAAAGGTAATGAGATTAGGCTGGCAACGAAGTTTTAAGGGAAGAGAATTTAAAATGAGAGGCATGGAAATGAGACAGGAACGCATGTCAAAGTTCGTCCGATGACGAGGAATGTGTAGCAAAAACTGATCTTTAAGCAAAGTGCTCTGGAGAACGAATATTCAGCACTGTGCAATTTTAGGTGAAGATACAGATAGGGATGATAAAGTAAACGAAAATCGAGAGCGGCATAGTGATGTGAAATTCGATTCTGTACATTGAGCCAATGAAGGTTGATAAGTTAATCGGAGATGGGATCAAAACGCCGGAGTCAAATAAGTATGCGTGCTGCAGTGCGAACAAAGCGATACCGAGGGACAGTAACACAACATGGGGAGTTTGATAAAAGTGAGATGCAATAGTCAAAACGAGGTAGCAGCAGAGAGTACATTATAGTCTTGGAAATTAAAAAATTGATTATTTTTCGAATGTGACGAATATTACGAAGAATAGGATAACAGTAGTGAAACTTTTTGAGTACAAATGATGAGAACGTGAGAGAGAAGTTTATAATTACTCCGAAAAATGTTAGTGAATCAACGCAAGGAAGACAATGGTGGTTGAAAAATAGAGCAGGATAAGATATTATCCTGTCACCTATTATATGACACCTCATAGATGTTAGATATCGATAAAAGTTGTACTATTCCTAGTTTATATTAATATAATGTTGATACTGGCTTCTCTGTCGAATGTCGGTATTCATTTCGGTGCTAATAAGATACAATCTCTGCATTTTGCTGGTGATGTTATCATAAAGCCTCCGGTTCTGAGGATTTTAAATGTCTATTAGAATAGACATTTTGCAACGGAATGTTAAGCTGCAAGTATAAGAGTAAGCTCCACTAAGGAAGTTGCAACGTATTGTCTCAGCCAATGCTTACCATTAAATATGATTACCAACAAGATACTACCGATGCGAATGAGTTCAAGTACTTTAGGGTATTGTTGTCAATTAATGGTAGGAACTCAAAAACATTAAGCGAGGAATATTCTCAGTTAATCCAGTAATGCGTTGTTTGTTTAGATTTATCGAGGTTAAGCGGGAGCTAAACGTTCAGACAACGCTTTTTTATCTATTGCTCAATTTTCGTTCTCATTTAAAACCTATCGTCGGGAACTTTGGGTAATGACTGAACAAACATGATCTTGGCACATGTGACGGAAATGATCTTCCTTTGTAGTTTGACCAATCTAAACAAAGAAATAAGATTATGAGCTCAGTTATCCGTGGAAATATTAGAGTAAATTGACTACTTTTTCATTGTGACGAAAGTAAGCTTGGGTGGCTAGGACTTTTTCTAAGGATGACTAGGAAACGCGTTATAAGTGAGTTGTTTCGTGCTGATATCCACATGTGACGCGCCAATGGCGCAACACGAGCCATTGGAGCAACTTGGACACACGAAATACATCTCATAACAACTGTTCGGACAACTTTTCTAGAAATAGAGAAGTATGGCTTTTTACAATGTCTTCCATATTATTTTGCCCGTAATGACTAATTATGTGAATGTTACTGCTTTCAATGGTCCTTTCCTCTACTTAATCCATTGAGAAAACCTTTGTGTTAGAGGAATGTTCATAATCCTTGTAATAAATCTTACTGTTTACAAGATTGAAGAGACTGGCCTTTTTGTGTGCTCTTTGCATCTTTAACATCCTGCTGAATTCGACTTTTTTTTCTTAGAATTCTGACTATATGGTCATATTCCTCAGTAATTATACTAGGAATGATATTGTTCTTAGGCGTTAGGGTAAAAAAATTTAAATTTTTTATTCTGAAAATCGAAAAATAAAAGATGTTTGATAGATACGGAATTATATAAGAATAAATACGGAATTATATAACCTAAAAGTACATATTTTAACGTTTATTTACTTTTATAATCATCTTTTATGGACTAGTGGTCGAAAGAGAAGGTTAGGATTTTGTGAAACACAAAAAAATAGAAAAAATTTTTAGTTTCAATATACACCGTGAAATATTTATAAAACTAAAGATCAAAAATGTTCAGTGGGGATTGAACCTGCGCAACTCAGGAAATAAAAACATTTCGCCAATAGCTCGCGTTGCACAATTGGCGCGTCACACTGGAATCGGACCCCCTGGTAGACTTTGATGATGTGAAGAGAGCAAATCCAAAAACTTGCCAGAAAATGCAAATTTCAGGATTATCACTTGCCTTTTAATCGGACCCTTTGGAGATCTTGATATGGTGGAGAGAGCAAATTCCAAAACTTGCCATGACAGGAAAGTTTTAGGATATAAAATATCCGTATCTGGTGTACATACCGAAGAAAATCCAGGCACGTTCATTCGATATGTCGACGAAATATTTGCCTAAAAATGAGGTTATTTTTATTAATAATGGAGAATATATATATATATATATATATATATATATATATATATATATATATATATATATATATATATATATATATATATATATATATCCCCTATACGTCATTATTCTGCATGTACCAGTTTAGAATCAAATCATTTAACTGCGTCTACGTATTTTGTACTATACATAAATAAAAAATAAAAGCATCCAAATATTTTTATATTTAATATAAATATATTAGATAAGTTATTTCTTTATAATTTATATAATATGAGGATAATATGATATCGAAATAATCTATATTTTTTTGTTAGATGAAATATCTAATATAAATATATTAAATATTCTAAATGGTCCTTTTATATCATAAAAAAGTTGAAATTAAAAGAATAAAGCAACTCTTGATGAAAAACAACTACCTTACGACATTGATTGTCTAAATAACATTGTATGGAACACAATAGGAAGATCGAATTAATGCAGGTTGCGCATATATAAAATTATTTCACCAAGACCAAATGAAGTCACAACATAAATAACATGAAAATCACCTTAACAAAATTATTTGACGTCATGCTGAAAGTAAGAAATGGCTAAAATTAAATACGAAACTGGAAAATCTTACAGCGAGAAACTTGCCCATGAAAGCTGTTGTCGCAAATATAGTGTTTGAAAATCCCAAACTAGACAAAGCTGGATGTAATGCAAGATACATTGAATTCAGTACAAACTTTATAACAATGATTGTATCATCATTATTCATCCAGGGGCAATAACAACGCATACAGAAGAGCAGCATAATTATTGGTCGTTACAAATGATGAGTTAACAAATAATGACAAAATCTTTGCTAGAGAATATTATCCTGCTATTTATAATTTTTAAGGCTATTTATTTTAAGCAAATGAAATAGAACATAAACAAAAGAGATGAGTAAATTACAAAATCGCCATTTGTATTTAAGAAGGTTTTGTTAAACAAAAGATGACTGGCCATCAACTAATTTAATCAATGAAATTAATATGATTACTTTAAACAATTATATTCTGAAAATAATTAACTTTACTTTTTTTAGTATTACACACAGAAAAATAAATAAATTTTAACATAATGGCATTATGTAACATGTATGTATTATTAATAAAAATAAATCCTGATTCAATAATATAATCGATTAAATCTTTATCAAAATGAATATTGACGGCATTAGCTTGACATGCTAATAGTACATTGTAATGTAAATTGTCATTTTTCTGTCATGATAAAATTTATAAAAATTGCCCCTAAGAAGATAGTCAGTAGCCAAATTAAAAATCATATAATATATGAAAAAGTATTATATTTTCATCTTCATCTCTATGATGTGAACATGAAATCGCTCCAATAAATAATGATTTTTAACTACCGGTGACGTATATTAATAAGAAAGAATTTCATAACTTTTTTAATTAACACGAACAAGAAAATATAAACCTGCATGCTTTTTTACAACCTTCGTCTGGGAGCTTAACCCGGAATGCGCCTACCACAAACGCCTAGCCCCCACACGGGGCATTTCAACCTTAGTCTACTCATATATACAGGGTTGTCTCACTGTGTGGCCATGTAGCTACACAACTTCGACAATACTTACACCTCAGTAAACCTATGAATGGAAGTCACTAAGCGCACGCTCCTCCACCGGTTACCAGCCTTACATCTGGTAGGGTTTGCTAAAGCAGTGGCTTCACATGGCAGCATGTGTGCTGTCGTTCCTTCCATCGTCAGCTAACTGAGTTTGCTGATCAAGCAAAACGCTTGTATACAGCAATTGCAAAGCACGAGCAAAGCTCCAGCGCAAATGCTAAAATTATTTTCGTCACTCCACACCTAGTGGTTATATGAATTTTAACTACTGGTGACGTATATTAATAAGAGAGAATTTCATACAGCTTCTTTTAATAAACACCAACAGGAAAGTAGCCCCCATTAGGGGCTACTACGCCTAGCCCCCATTGGGAGCTAGGCGTCTTTGGTAAGCGCATTCCGGGGTAAGCTTCCCGACGAAGGTTGTAAAAAGCATGCAGGATTATACTTTCCTGTTCGTGTTAATTAAAAAAGTTGTATGAAATAATAATTTATTTATTCAACTGATTGTTTTCGAAATAAATTTGAAATGTAATGATGTTATACTGCTCTATGCTTTAATCCTAAACATGTTTGCAAAGTAATGTACGAATGGCATCACGAAACAGTTGCAGCACTCATCATTACAAGGTGGTATCATCAGTGTTGCCTTGTAGCTACACAACTTTGACAGTACTTGAGTAGACTTCTGAAAGGAATTCACTACGCGCAACTTCCTCCACCTGGTTACCAGTCCTACATCTGGTATGGTTTTTATAAGTGCCATTACATGACTGCACGTTTGTTGTTGCACTTTACTTCGTGTCTTTTTAGAATGAATGAAGGATTTATTTAATTTTAAATGCAATTTATTATAATTTTTGTTAGTTAGTGATATTGCGACCGACTTTAATTTCAATTATAATTTGAAAAATACAAAATTAAGAAGGCCTTTATGAAAAGCAATTATTAAATGACGTTGATTGATCCTCTAATAAAGCAATAAACTAATGAGGAAATGTAAAAGTATTTTTATCAACAAGTTCAATTTGGGATAAAAGTTTCCATATAAATGCTTTGATATGAAAGTCAGCAAAATTAAATATTTTTATAAATGTTTAAATATAAATATAAGCAAAGTTAAATCTTTACATAACTTAAAAGAAGCTATTAAAGTATCGATATTAATGCTTTGATATAAAAGTCAGTAAAATTATATTTTTAGATAATTTAAATAAGCTATTAAAGTTAAGATAATATTGCTTTGATATAAAATTCAGCAAAATTTAATCTTTAGATAATTTAAAAGAAACTGTTTTAGTGTCGATTAATAAAAGTACTCAAATATTAATATTTAGATAGATAATATTTAAAAGAAATGATTAATGCTTCGACATAAATGTTTTGATATAAAAGCGAGCAAAATCAAATCTTTTAATAATTTCAACGAAGCTATTAGTTTGATATTAATGTATTGATATGAAAATCACCTAAATAGAATGCTTTGATAATTTTTATGAAGCTATTAAAGTCTTGATGTTTATGTTTTGATATACACGTCTGTAAAATTATATCTTTAAATAAATTTAACAAATTTCCTTGTAATTACAATTATGTTGTAATTATAACATAATTGTAACATATTTCTATTCCATGGAATAGAAACACGGAATAAAAATTTCAATTTTCAAAATAATTTTTTTAATAATAAGAAAAAAATATTTTTATCTAAATATAAAAAAGATAAAATATAAGTATTCTTTCTAGTTACAAAGCATATAGACAGATTAATCGCTTTCAATTTAGCAAATTATAAATGATTTATAAATTTAATTATAAATTACAAATTATTATAATTGCTGATATTATAAGCAACTAATATTATTGGTTGACATGGAATTCTCGGAAAGATTTATGACATTGCGTTGTCAACATGTATAATTAAACAATTTGGAGAAAGCAGGAGACTGTGAAGTAAAACTTTTTTATTCTGCAATGATAATAAACATATGGGGATTTATATATTTGTGGAGATTCATCAAATTGAATTATCAATTTGATGATTCTGTGATTTATCAAATTTTATTAGATTGAAATGAAATTTTAATAATATTTTTATAAGAATATTTTTAATTAATATTGTATGTATTATGATTACATACAATAATGCAATAATTCAATAATACAATAATTCAATAATACAATAATTTACATTGTGAATTTTATCATTATTTTTAATTGCATGTAATTAAATTAAAAATTATATGCTTTTCATCAGAGTTATTCTATTTCACACTAAAAAATCGGGTTACATCGAACGATTTATTAAAAGCAAATTACTTACAAGGCGATATTTTAAATGATACACTTTGTAGTTTCTGATTGCTTCAAATCAAAACAATTTTATAAAAAAAATATTTTACCCATAACATGCTGTTTATCAAAAAATAATTTTTCCGTATTAATGAATTTATTTTTCCCTGTAATATTACCAAATCCACAAATAAATTTTTATCAACAACAGAAATTGAATAACTAAAATGATGGATTGTATCATTTACACGATATTCTTATTAAATGATATATATAACCAGATGATGCATCGAATATACACTGATGAATTTAAAATTATGGTATATCCACCTTAAGTCGAGAGACTGCAGTAATTATTAATAAAAATTTCAGATTTTTTTTATTATTTTAATGTTATGGACGTGTATAAAGGCGTCATGATATTCTAAAATGATTTAAATGTAAAAGTAAACGTCCATATATCAATAGTTATCAAAAAATATAAATAAATATTTTTAATTAAGAATCGATTACCTTTATGATACAATATTCTGCAACTCTTTAACGGCATAAATTTGTTTAAATTAAATTTTGGAAATCAACTAGATAATTTGTATATCGAAACTACAAATATAAAGTTTAAGATTCTATATTTTGCTAGAGTAATTTTCTCAAAAACCGAAATTTTGAATTGGAGATGATAATTAGTATTATTGAAATATAAAACCTTTAATTCATTTTGAGGTAACAAACATTATCAAATAAGCAAGGAAAAGTATTATGCTTAACTTCTTCATTTTCTAATATGAAAACATAATTAAAATGGTGTTATCTCGTAACTAAGGTAACATCAAATAAGAGTAATATTAAATGGATTTCGAAAAGCCCAGAGGTAAACTGTGCACATGTGAGATATTGACCGAGTCCTCAAAATCTCGTCGCTTTGTTCAAATAGGGCCAAAGTTGTATATATGCAAAGCAAAGACAAATCATTGCGACTAGACCAAGTTATAAAATTGATAACAGTACACGAAAATGAGCTTATAACAGGAATTATAAGTTTAATTGATATAACTCGAATGCGTAACCAGTATGTGTTTATGCGCGCTAATAGCTATTTAGAAAAAGGTTCATACCCATGCGGGGTATATACAACAATTGTAGAAGACGAAATAAATGTTACAAAACGACGACTCGCTTGTACTCGCTCGTCTGTGAAAAATGCCTTAAATCAGCTTAACGCAGAAAAGTTCAATCACCCAGATAGACCAATCAAATTCAGAGCATCAACTATAGATATAATACGGCAAAACAAATCAATTGCCAGCTTGGCTCTTCAGATGATTGAACAATGCCTTAGAGTTGACGAATCTGGTAGCAGACTGGAATTTCTTCTATCAGACAAACAGATAAATTGCTTTAAGTCAATTCATACTTTACTGAAAAGGATACTCAATAATAGAGATAAAATAGTAAATATTTCAACGACATTGCACAGCCTGCGCTGCGTGACAGTCTGTATTCCTTTTATAGTGGACACACTTGATGCAGTGATACTTGTAGAACGGTACTTCAACGTAATTAGCCGTTCAGGATATGCTAATCTATAAAAAAAGCAAAAATAAGATTATTTTCTATTCATTAAAATGATTAATTGCAGCTATTTTTATTAAATTCTAAAATTCATATTTAAATTAGTTAATTTGGATGTTTATAATTTTATAAAAATCGACGAATGTACATTTAAATGCTATATGATTATTGTTTAACATAAGAAATTATAAAATATAATTTAAAAATCATGAAAATTAAATACATATGACCAAATAAGTACTTGATAACTTGACATTTCTAGCTCTTTCTATAAAAAGAATATATTTATTAATAAAATTAACTCAATACAAGAATAAATTGAAAATCAATTCATTAAAATCAATTCATTAAAATGATTAATTGCAGCGATTTTTATTAAATTCTAAAATTCATATTTAAATTAGTTAATTTGGATGTTTATAATTTTATAAAAATCGACGAATGTACGTTTAAATGCTATATAATTATTGTTTAACATAAGAAATTATAAAATATAATTTAAAAATCATGAAAATTAAATACACATGACCAAATTAGTACTTGATAACTTGACATTTCTAGCTCTTTCTATAAAAAGAATCTATATATTTATTAATAAAATTAACTCAATCTAAGAATAAATTGAAAATCAAACTAAAATCAAATTACAAAATATTTTACACGGTAATAATAAGGAATTTCTTAAATAAATAATTTAACAACTACTAAAAATAACTAAAGAAGACAGTTGAAAAACAACAGTTCAAGATCAATAAGGAAATCAAAATGTTTAGTCTTCACGATATTGTCACGGCCTCAGGTCCAGCGGGATCTGAGCCCTCAAGCCAATCCAACACGCCGCTCTCCGACTGAACCACCCGGGGTCTTTCACCCTCCCCGAAGAGTCCAATCGAGGCGGACTATGCTCGATAATCGCGAGATAAGGAGCTTGAGAAACATTTGTATTTGCTCTGGGGGACGTCTTGTTGAAAAGAAGACTAATCCCGAGATAGCCCAAGCATTCCAGATGAGCACTTGAGTTTTCCCATTCAATGACAGATGCTAAGCCCGTTTCAGGGCCCACCAAGCTCTCTTCAGAATACGTTTAAGTCTATATAGGTCAGCTTTCGCTGACCAGTTCACCGTAATTGTTAACCCCAGGTATTTTAATTGACTTGTGAAGGTAGGGAGTGGTTGATTAGTCAATATGGAAGATAGAGCTGAGAGTGCTGATCTCTTTAATTTTTTCTTTGTCGCAGGAGCGCCATGAAAGACAACCACGTGTGATTTGGAGGAGTTTAAAAAAGGGATTGTATATGGGTAACTGATCTTTTAATCTTAAAAAGAGACGGCTGATGTCAGAGATTACATCTTCGCACCTGCGTCCAGAGAACAGGGATGTGGTATCATCAGCGTATACCACTAGATGTTAGCCGCGTTTAAAGTTTCTGTAAAGTTCAATATAGGCGGCAAGATACTAGATTGGAGAAAGTGGGGAACCTTGAGGCACACCTGTAATAGGGTCGATTGTGACCCAGACCCCACATGTCCGGGTCAGCTCGCAATGAGAAGACCAATGCCCCTATTGATGACATCCATTACAATGGGGGTACGTCAGGTGATCGGAGTCTATAAGTGTGAATGACAAATTGTGCCCTAGAAAGGGGCTACATGCACTGTTTGATAGGCATTCAGCCTGGTCAACCGGCGTTGAGCAAAATGCAATTGGTAATGGTAGGCAGATTCTGCCCTTGATAGAACGTATATTATGTACTTTATAAGTAGATTCTAGAGCTCTTACATCTTCCTTTGATATGAAGGGCAGAAAATTGTTTATTTTTAAAGAAGCCTGAATAGGCTTAAAAGTTGTCGTTTCGTAATCTTTTACGTTCTCGAAAAATTCCAAATAGGCTTGAGCGATTTCTTAGGTGCAGAAGGAAATGCGAACCTCAGACTCAAAATATATTATTGAATTGAATGAAATTTTATTTTTGTAAGCAACAGTGAACTCTCTCAGGAACTTATTAATAAGGTTCTGTATTTCGAAAGGTTGTAGAAGTTTCACTATAACAAGGTTTACTAATTTTGGCACAGAAGGTAGTTCGCCGTCTGTGGTCGAGACCAAAAACTGTGAAGAAACACCACTTACCTTTTTATCTGTAGCAGGAATATTTGTTTTCATTGAGCCCTTTGATCCTCCGATAATTGCCATTGACGCTTTTACACGGTGAAAAATTATCATTAAAAACTTATCACCATTTTTCTAATGAACACTCATTAGAGTGGAAACATCATAATAATAAATTTGGCCTGAAAACTGTAAAATTATTGTTCTATACAAATTAATTGTTCTATATATTGATTTTTTTATGCAAGTTAATAAATTGATCTTATGAGAAGGATCACAGTGACGATTTTATAATCAACTATATATAAAATATATATAGAATATGTATCTATATATTCCCCCATTTATTTATTTGTAATAATTATATATTCTTTATATAATATATAAGGATAGTGCACATATGTGCTGATCAAATATTTCTTACGAAATTCGGCATTTATAGAAAATGGTATATATACATTATTTATATAAGGTTTAAACCAACGCTTAGGATTTCCTTGAATACGATATCCTTGAATGTATAATTTCAAAACTAGGGTAAGACAAGATTTGTTTTATTTACGTTTAGGCTTTTTTAGCCTTTTTCAAAATTGTAAGTAGTTATAATCAAAAATGTTTAAACCAGTTATATATAAGGGTGGAGCAGACTGCAATAAAATTTATATAATATAATGCTAAATCACTTTTGTAATCGCCTGTGGACTTTAATGTTATCTTGAAATAATCATCCCTGTGATGGACCCTTCTAAACTGTAGTTGAGGATCGCTAAACACTTAAAATCTGGGCACTACTGATGAAGCTTAAAGCGCGGAAACCGGTTTAGCAATTCGACTACCTATAGACTGTGATGGTTTCCAATACCTTGCATTGTTCGCTCCCCCGTGTACTTAGTAAGAACTATAATGCGGTATCGCTTCGCGATCCGGGGGCAGGATGTAATAGTATTCATATTTTATAATGCCGAATCACTTTTGTGATTGCCAGTGGACTTGAAGGTTGTCCTGTAATAATCATTGTGATAAACCTTACTAAACTGTTGCTGAAGACCCCTAAACACTATTAAAATCTAAACCGTACTGATGCAGCTCAATAAGCAAAAACCGGTCAAGGGATTTGATTGCTGATTGACTGTGATGGTTTTAAAAACCCGGTTATATCCGTTTCCCTCTTTTACTTATTAGTAACAGTTATATATATTCTTTATATAATATATTTTAGAGTGCACGTATGTGCTAAGGAAACGACGATCCAGGATTTCTTACGAAATACGGCATTTATAAAAAATGGTATTGCTTTATAGACTAAACTACGATTCACGACTTTCAAGCACAATTTTACTTCTAGACGACCACAGCATCGAAATGATGAAGAACACAGCAACACTCGACTGTAGAATGAAGTACCCACTGGTTGTTTCGTTTGTCTGTGTGACATTTGTGAATGAAGGCATTTCCGACATGCTTAATTGATTGAGGATCGCACTCAGTACCAGATCGAATTGTTGTGCGGACCATCCTTATAAAAAAGGATGTATAGTGCACGATGATAGTGAGCGAATGTGTAGAGAAAACAACGCTTACGGATTTCCGAAAGTGACATAGAGCCTGAAAGTCGTGAATCGAAGTCCAGTCTACTAAGAAACACAATTTTCTATTAATGCGTATTTCGTAAGAAATTCTAGACAGTTGTTTACTCAGCACATCCGTGGACTAGCATTATACATGCCGTATAAATTAAGGATTTAACGAGTTCAGTGAAATTAAGCAACAATCTCTGCTTAGTGTTTAAAGATTGTTCGCACAGCAATTCGATCTGGTAATGATCTCAAGCCTCAGTTAATTCAGAAAACGCCTTCATTCACAAAGTCGCACAAGCAAATGAAACGACCAGTGGGTACTTCATTCTACTAATGAGTGTTGCCGAGTACTCCGTCATTTCGATGCTAAAGTGGTCATCTAGAAGTGAAATGGTCTCTGAAAGTAGTGAATAACTCAGTCTACTAAGTAACATATCCGGCATAGGCATCAGGTGAGATCTTCAAGATTAGTTATATGTTTTCTTTTAGGCAGCACAATCGTTATCAACAAATCAAAAAAGCATTTTGCTTTACATTTAGCCGATTTGGCTTCTTCAGAAAATATATTGTAAAAAAATATAATTATAGAAAAAAGTTATTATTATTAAGTCTGATTACAATATTTTCTGAAGAAGCCAAATCGGCAATATTTATTGTAAGTATAAATTAAAATCAATTTATAAATTAAAATCAATTCACTTTGTTTTGAAATCACGTACCGGGGTCAATTTAGACGCATTCATAATAATAAAAGTTATCGTTAAAAACCGGTAAAAGACAAGAAACCTTTTTATTTAAGAAACGTTTCGGACGTTTGTCCTTCTTCGGTCTTTACAATAATGTGCAAATTTTCGCTAGCGTATACGTTTATATAAAAAGGCTGTCACGGAAGAATCGGCATAGTCTGTTGCGTCAAAATAGCGAATTATTTAATAAATCGAAAAATGGATGATCAACATTAATTCGCCAATCCAAATATTAACCAATATCGGATATTGGGCCATGCACAATTGTCGGAATCATGGAATGATTCAGATTTTCGATTATGTCTGATACGTATCCATCTGCAGTTGTTTTCAATTCTTTTAAATCTCCTTGTCGATTATTTGCTCGAATATTGTATCTTGGCCTTGTCTGACCGACATGCTGAGTTGGACAAACCTGACACCTAGATTGGTAAATAATTTCTTCAGATTTGCACTTGAAGTGCTGTCTGATTGCATAACTTAGAGCCGTGACTATGCCGCTTAACTTAGTTATCTCGACCATATCTGGATGCACTCAAAGTTTAAAACGCTCGATCCATTACAGGGAAAAATAGAGAGCGACTTCCGGTGGCCTTCGGCTGCTCTACTGTTGACTCGGTCAATGCCTGGCTTACAGTAAATTCAATCCGTTTCTTGGTTATCATATATCATTCACAATGATTAATGCCGACGATCTCACATTAACCCACTGCAACGGATGTCACTAGTGGGGGCAATGAGCCTGCACCTTTTCTAGTGCCCGTACATGCGGTGTGTGTGGCTCAGGAGATGAACATATGCGGAAGTGTAATATTTCTCCTCAGTGTTTGAATTGCCGTGGCCCACACCCGGCTTGGTAACGTAGTACTTAGTTGTCTCGAAGTACTCACGCTGAACTTAGTTGTCTCGACCATATCTGAAAAAAGTTTGCAACGCTTGTAACCGCCCCTGTCACTCCCATATGTTGCCGTCAAGTGTATTCTTCGATATAAAGCGTAGTAGTAAATAAAAAATATTTAATTCTACAACACAATTTAATAATTGTAATTTTAATTTATAGTATGAAATTCAATTTAGTCAAGTAAAATTGTGTATTACTGTCGATATCTTCTCTAATCATTACTTGTATAAACTGATGATTTATTACTCTAGCCAATAAATCATATGCTTAACAAACGCATATCAGCTTGAAAAGTCGTAACTTTAGTTTGCTTTCAACAATAAATCTTATGATGGCAGTTATATACAGCAGAAGTATAAAACAACCAATTTAAGCGATTCCGATAATTTTTAAAATATAGAAACTAAATTGTTATTTGTTATGAAGATATTTGCTTCTTACAATGTATTTCTGTTAGCTGTGATGATCTTAGTAGATCAGGCTCAAAGCTTATATTATCGCCAAGATATCGACGATGCGGTTCTTGTGAGTACCTGTTTGTGTTTTAGCGAATTTGATCATTTAATTAATTTTAATTGTTTGCTGGCTGAGTGATTAGCTGACGGCTATCTATTTAATAGATTAAAATTTCATTTGCTCGTTGTGGTCTGTTTAGTACTCTGTTTGAACGTTGGAATTGATTGAAACATAAATCAATAAAAAAATGTTTTATATTATTTTATTCATATTATATAAATTATATGAATGATCAGTTTTGCATTAATTAGCAATGTCCTTAATTTCCATCTTGTAAAATTTTTCATGCTTCAGCAGAATGCAAGAAAAATCTATTAATGGATAGACTTCATTTATTAAGCATTTATTTTTATTATTACTGCTCTTTATTTCACGGTTACCCGTGTCAGAAAAAAGTAATTTTACATCTATTTGATAAAATAGAATATATGTATTTTATATTTCGTTATTTTATTATTATATTTAATATTATTAGCAATAACCCTAAAATATGAATTTAACGTAATACGATAGAATGTAACGATAAATTTGTAATACTTTCTACAATTTCATAAAATGAAATCTTAGAGATAAAATAATTTGCTTCAGACGTTGTTTATACATAGTCGGGAAGATATGCACTGCCGTCAACAACAGTATTCTTTTCACGTTCGTATTAACATTTTATTTAAAGTTATATAAGAAACCTTACTCAATGCACTGACGTACATCGAGTTATTATATGAGAAACGATTCAAAATTCGTCAACATCAATTCCACGAGTGCCACAACATCAGGGCAAATTATAAATACTTGTGATGAATCACCCTTATTTAACGTTTATAAAATTCAGAAAAGTCACATCAAAACCAGTCTGATATCCCATCAATAAATTACGCGGAAAACTTGTTGCGGAAATTTATGTTTTTAGAAATGACCATATACAGATATTTCTAATGGCCGGGAACACATTTTAATCATTACGCAATCCGACGTTAAATTATAAGTCCAATAAAACTGAAAATTATCAGTTAAATTACCGTTACTGAACTGAATTATTGTTAAACTACAAACAATTTTAGATCTTTTATAAAAGTGATATATATATCAAATTCATTATTTAAACATCTTTTGGGATTCCTTGTATGGAATGCAGTCATATAATTTTAATTTAAGCATTGCTTAACCAATATAAATTTAAGCAATTTTTAAATTTATATAGTTGTTACTAATTATTATACGGAAGAAAACGGACATAATTGGGTATTGTAAACCATCACAGTTACTTAGCAATTAAATCCCTAGGCCGGTGTCTGCTTATTGAGCTTCAACAGTAAGGTACAGATTTTAAGAGTGTTCAAGAATCCTCTACAACAGTTTAAAAGGGTTCATCACAAAGATGATTATTACAGGTCATTATTACAATGTCGTATCACTCTGCGATCTGGGGGGGGCAGGCTCTAATTATATTCATATATTATAATGCCAAATCACTTTTGTGATCGCCTGTCGACTTAAAGGTTGACCTATAATAATCATCCTTGTGATGAACCCTTCTCAACTGTGGTAGAGGATTCTTGAACACTCTTAAAATATGGACTCTACTGATGTAGCTCAATAAGCAGAAAGCGGTCTAGGGATTTGATTGCCGATAGACTGCAATGATTTACAATACCCAGTTATGTCCGTTTACCCAAATCTTATAATTACTAACAACTATAATGCAATATCGCTCTGCAATCCGGAAGCAAGCTCTAATTATATTCATATATTATAATGCCGAATCACTTTTGTGATCGACTGTGGACTTGAAGTTTGTCCAGTAATAATCATGCTAGTAATAAACCCTACTAAACTGTGGTAGATGATTCTTAAACACTCTTAAAATCTGGACACAGTCTGATGAAACTCAAAAAGCAGAAAGCGGTCCAGGGATTTGATTGCTGATGGACTGTGATGGTTTAAAATACCCTGTTATGCCCGTTTTCACCCGTCTAATAATAAGCAACAACTATAATGCCTAATCGCTCTGCGATCCTGTAGCATGCCCAAATTATATTACTATAAATGAATATTTATAAATATTTATATATAAATATTAAATATTTGTTATAAATATTTAAATATATATTTAAACAAATATAAAAATTAATAAATAAGGAGCAATAAATAAATATTAAAATTAATTTATTGGTTCTCTCAGAATTCCAGGCGGCGGTACTGTTTCTTTTTTAATATATATTTTCAGAATTCAAAGTGATATATTTTAGTTTTGTGTTAGAAAAACCAGCTAAGTCCAGAAATTTTTTTTATAACGTTCGGATTTCTTTTTCAAATTGTATAGAACTTAATATAACCAAGACAAACTTCCTAGATTTCAGTACAATTGGTGAGATCTCTTGTAGATACCATTATATATATTGATATTCATAAATGAAAATCACCAGCTGGGATCCTTTTTAGAATTCAAAGTGATATATTTTAGTTTTGTGTTAGAAAAACCAGCTAAGTCCAGAAATTTTTTTAATAACGTTTCGAATTTCTTTTTCAAATTGTATAGAACTTAATATAACCAAGACAAATTTCCTGGACTTAGCTTGTTTTTCTAACACAAAACTAACATATATATGTATATATATAAAGTTTGATTCAACCAGGACTGTCTATTACACCTATCTGCTTTTCTCTATATATAGAGAATTTCATGCTTCTACACTGCAAGACGGCGTACCGTTTCGGCTTTGAGAAGCCTCATCAGTTGCAGCAATACAGTGTATACACATGAAAAACATACTATATATAGATTAAAGCAGAAAGAATTCACTATATGCTAATTGCATGACGTAGCTTGCGCTTTCGAAGTCAATGCAATGCAGTGAATTCTTTTCAGCGTAATAGACATCAGCGGGATCACTAAATGACCAATATAATAGATTACAAAGGAAACAGCACTGCCCGCATGGGATCCTCGCAGGACCAATTCACTGCATTGCATTGACTTCGAAAGCGCAAGCTACGTCATGCAATTAGCATATAGTGAATTCTTTCTGCTTTAATCTATATATAGTATGTTTTTCATGTGTATACACTGTATTGCTGCAACTGATGAGGCTTCTCAAAGCCGAAACGGTACGCCGTCTTGCAGTGTAGAAGCATGAAATTCTCTATATATAGAGAAAACAGATAGGTGTAATAGACAGTCCTGGTTGAATCAAACTTTTTATTTATATATTGGTCCTGCGAGGATCCCAGGTGGCGGTGCTGTTTCCTTTGTAATCTATTATATATATCACTATGTTTTCCCCATGTAGAGGCATAAACACCAGGCAGCATTCTATATATCCTCATCATACGACTAAGAAATAGAACTGAATTATTCTTGCGTTATTCAAAGTCGCTACGTATGCCCAGTCATCCTATGTGTGACGACAAACTTCACAACGGTATACGCGTTTCGCTATGTCGGAGCTCATCAGTACCGTGACTTCTATAATCATATATAAGCACATTAACACACGCTTAAACAGTGTTTAAAGCTTGAAAAACAGAACTACTCTTAATCTGAATCATCGGAGGGAATTTAGCATAAGCACTGTGCATGGCAGTTACTATTACAGTTTAACCATGCATCAGGCACTAAATTCTTTTTAATAGAAATGCTGTTTAACTGCGACACTTAAAAGTGTGCAAATATATAAAATATAATTTGTTGTTACACCTGCCCTGGGACACTCACTGGTGTACTCATAAATATATCACTGTTTTCCCCATGAAGAGGCATAAACGCCAGGCAGCATTCTATATATCCTTTTCAGACTAATAAATAGAACCGAATTATTCTTGCATTATTCAAAGTCGCTACGTATGCCCAGTCATCCTATGTGTGACGACAAACTTCACAACGGTATAGCGTTTCGCTCTTACTGAGCTCATCAGTACCGTGACTTCTATAATCATCTATAGGCACCTTAACACACGCTTAAACAGTGTTTAAAGCTTGAAAAACAGAACTACTCTTAATCTGAATCATCGGAGGGAATTTAGCATAAGCACTTTGAATAATGTAAGAATAATTCGGTTCTATTTCTTAGTCTGATGAGGATATATAGAATGCTGCCTGGTGTTTATGCCTCTTCACGAGGAAAACATAGTGATATATTTATGAGTACACCAGTGAGTGTCCCAGGGCAGGTGTAACAACAAATTATATATAAATATATATATATATAATAAAAGTTAGCTCTAGTAACTGAAGTAAGCTCTAGAAATGAAAGAAAGATATAGTAACTGAAGAAGGCACCTGCCGAAACTAGTTTTTCTTTTTAAAATCATTCATTATCTCTGCTGTTTAAATAATTTAATTGTTTAAATAATTAGTTAATTGAATCCGATGGAAAAAGTATCACAACAGGTGGTTCAAACAACAAATAATATATATATTGCAGCACTCATCAGTAGAGTGAACTACAATCAGTCGTTTCGGCTGCCTCTAATATATTAAAAAACATCTTCGAGAATTTGCTTACGTGGTAGCATGGGCATTACCTCTATGAAGGCATCAGCACTCTACTGATGAGTGCGGCCGGCTACCATCAGCTCGTCTAGGAGTGATAAGGAAGTCTGCTCTACTTGTAATCGAACTCCGGTTTTTGGCAACATTTACAATTATATATATATATATATATATATATATATATATATATATATATATATATATAATATAATATATAT
>WNNJ02001957.1:0-10000 GCA_012934845.2 Pomphorhynchus laevis
AATATTATTAAATTTATTATGCTCATCAATACATTTCTAACTAACCCCTTTTACCCCCCTTTCCCGATAAACAAATATTCGCATTATTCAATGGTTTTCCTTAGAATATACTGCATGTTTTAAATATTTGACCTGAATTTATATTATTTACTACATTTTGTATTACTGCTTGTACTTACCACATATTCCCCCTCCCGATATATATTAATTTGATCTAATCAGTTTTTATTAATATTCTACCCTTTATCAATATTTGAACATTGGCCCAGTCGAATCAATATTATTAAATTTATTATGAACAACAATTCATTACCTACTAACCCCTTTACCCCCCGTCCCCGATAAACAAATATTCGATGTATTCAAAGGTTTACCTTAGAATATACTGCATGTTTTAAATATTTGACCTGATTTTATATTATTTACTACATTTTGTATTACTGCTTGTACTTACCACATATTCCCCCTCCCGATATATATTAATTTGATATAATCAGTTTTCATTAATATTTTACCCGTCAATCATTTTCACTTTATCCAAATTTAAACAATATTATTCATATTTGAACAATCATTTACACTTTATCTATATTTGAACAATATTATCCATATTTGAACAATGGTCCAGTCGAATCAATATTATGAAATATAAGATGAACTACAATACATCATGTACTAAGCCCTTTTACCCCCTCATATTTGATATAAAAATGTTCACAGTATTCAAAGGGATCCCTTATAATTATACTACTGGTTAATCACATACTTTTTCTAAATTTTTACTGAAATTAATGTTTTGAACTACGCTATTTATTACGGTTTTTACTAACCCATTATTCCCCCTTCACGTTGATGCCCGATTATCTTACCTCTGTGTAGTTCCATTTACATTATTAAACTCTATACCTTCTTTAATACCGCACTATTATGTATATTTTAATATACGTTATAGTTTGTCGTACTATAATGTATAGTGCGTTGTACTATTATGTTTAGTGCGTTGTACTATAATGTGTACTATACCTTGAAAAGACGAAATGTGGAATATCAAAATTATCATACTTTATAAACACTATTCTACTTACAAATTATGTTCATTTCGTAAATATCCGAACGGTAACTATGTAGATCGAGTCTTAATTTGATTATTATTTTAGTCGAATAATCTTATGTTAATAAATAGCTTTTTCCAAGAATGAAATCTCTCTTTTGTTCAATTGTTAATTTGAAATATTTGATGAATATCTATAGATGAAAATATTGCTTATTCGTTAGATTAATATTATTGATTTATATATTCACCGAACCGATGGATGGAAAATATTAAACATAAGATTGTTGTAACCGTCTATAAATCTATTCCTATACTAAAAAATAATTACATTTATTAAATATTAATTAACACTTTTAAAATTATATTCATATGTTTAAAAAATTTATTCGTATATCAAATATTAACTAACGCCATGGAAAATTTTAATTTGCAGTCATAATATTATGTTAAACCTACTCTTAACTTAGATCATATTTGTTTTTGCAAAATTAGTGAAAAGACGATTTGCAGTGTAAATGATATTGCTTTCTATTTATGAGAGCTAATATTTAAATTTTGCATTTTAAAATAAATTGAGAATCGATGAACTAACGTAATATATGAAATTATGTGAGAAACGACATTGCATACGTGATTGCATTTTATAACACACATTGAACATTCAGCGTACACTGTATTTTTTATATTTACGTCTAAATAATATAAATTAGCAAAACATTTCAACAGTAAACATCTTTTGCAAAATTAGTGAAAAGACGAATTGTAGACTAACAAAATTGGTAAATTTAGTGAAAAGACGAATTGTAACATTTCAGCAAAGTTGAGAGTGCGCAGTGTGTGCTCTCAAGTGATAGTGTTGCAATGCACTGGTTGGCTAGCAATACATAAGTGGTTAATGATGTTGAGGAATCAATGTCTAATGAAATGCGGTGCATACGGGTAAATATTGCATCTAGTCATGGCGACTAATAATGCAAGAGGTGTCAGTTATGTGACAGTGATTACTGTTACATAGAAAAGTGTACAAAGGCAGTTGTATACTATAGCGATGTTGATTAATCAACATATAACGATAGCGGTGCATAAACATAGTGCGTTTAATCAATGATTAAGGGTACACATAAACGGTGAATAAACGTTGGGCAGATTGGAACACGTTGATAATTTAGCAAATACTACTTTTTGCTGTTGTACGGGGAGCAACAATGAGAGGATTACCTATCAATTGAACGTGATGGGTTCATGAAGTGGTATTATTGAATTGTATGTAGCAACACCTAGTGTGTTGTGTCTAGCATGATGAAAAATAATCCTGTGATACGGGATTAAATGTCTATACCTGGTTGATCGTGCCAGTAATTATACGCTTGTCTCAAAGATTAAGCCATGCATGTGTAAGTGCATACCAGATATGGTGAAAACCGCGAATGGCTCATTACATCAGTCGTAGTTTATGGGACAATATGACAGGTGGATAACTGTGGAAAATCTAGAGCTAATACATGCACAAAAGTCCTGACGCAAGAAAGGACGCATTTATCAGATCAAAGCCAACGTTTTCGCAAGAAAACAAAATTGTGACGACTCTGGGTAAATTTTCGGATTGCCCCGCCTAGAGCGGGCGACGTTGATTGCAAGTGTCTGACCTATCAACTTTTGATGGCAGTCGATATTACTGCCATGGTTGTAACGGGTAACGGGGAATCAGGGTTCGATTCCGGAGAGAGAGCATGAGAAACGGCTGTCACATCCAAGGAAGGCAGCAGGCGCGCAAATTACCCAATCCCCGATCGGGGAGGTAGTGACGAGAAGTAGCGATGCCGCAATCTTTTGATTCGGCAATTGAAATGAGAACAATGAAAGAATTTTATCGAGAATCTATTGGAGGGCAAGTTCTGGTGCCAGCAGCCGCGGTAATTCCAGCTCGAAAAGCGTATGTTAAAGTTGCTGCGGTTAAAACGCTCGTCGTTGGACATCAGGAAATGGTCCGTGGACGGCCTAGAGTCGCTACCACGGATTCACTCCTTTTTATGCCAGTTCATCGTTGATGCACTTTAGTGTGTGTCGCGGTAGAAGGTCAATGTCACTTTGAGAAAATTAGTGTGCTCAACGCAGGCTTTATGCTTGTATAATGCTGCATGGGATGACGGAATAGGGCCTCGGTTCCGTTTCGTTGGTTTACGAAAGCAGAGGTCATGATTAATCGGGACAGACGGGGGCATTCGTATTGCGGTGCTAGAAGTGAAATTCTGTGACCATCGCAAGACGGACAACTGCGAAAGCATTTGCCAAGAATGTTTTCATTAATCAAGAACGAAAGTTAGAGGATCGAAGACGATTAGATACCGTCCTAGTTCTAACTGTAAACTATGCCGACTGGGGATTCGCCAGTGCAATTTAGCTTGGCGAGCACCCTCCGGGAAACCAAAGTGATTGGGTTCCGGGGGGAGTATGGTTGCAAAATCGAAACTTAAAGGAATTGACGGAGGGGCACACCAGAAGTGGAGCCTGCGGCTTAATTTGACTCAACGCGCGAAAGCTTACCCGGTCCGAACACCGTGAGGATTGACAGGTTGAAAGCTCTTTCTTGATCCGGTGGGTAGCGGTGCATGGCCGTTCGTAGTTGGTGAAGTGATTTGTCTGGTTTATTCCGATAACGAACGAGACTCTAGCCTACTAATTAGCGTAGCGATTGTTCGTCGTTACAATGCTTCTTAGAGGGACAGGTGTTGCTTAAGCACACGAAGTAGAGCAATAACAGGTCTGTGATGCCCTCAGATGTTCGAGGCTGCACGCGCGCTACAATGGAGGGCACAAAGCGCACTACGCATGTCGGAAGATATGCGGAATCGTAAATAGCCTTCGTGACTGGGATCGGAGATTGAAATTATTCTTCGTGAACGAGGAATTCCTAGTAAGCGCGAGTCATTATCTCGCGTTGATTAAGTCCCTGCCCTTTGTACACACCGCCCGTCGCTACTACCGATTGAATGATTTGGTGAGGTCTGTGGATAGGTGTCACGGGGCTAACCACCCTGTTGATCTACCTAGAAGCTGCCCAAGCTTGAGCGTTTAGAGGAAGTAAAAGTCGTAACAAGGTTTCTGTAGGTGAACCTGCAGAAGGATCATTGACGCTGAAACCACCTGTATAGGTGGGAACAATCTTGACTGTTACTTCTGTTGTTAACTGATTGATCATGATGAATTCCACGTAAGGGTAAGGTGGAGTTCTAATTATTATTGTCATGTGAATATGACTTGCCTCGATTGTAAACTGTTGTTTACTGAAACTGAATTTGTGGCAATAATATAATGTTCTTGAGCTAGGCAAGAACTATCGTTTACTTGTTGATGGTAGCTAAAACAAGAAATGAACGTCGGTGTACAGTGAATCACTTGGCTCGCAAATCGAGGAAGAACGTTGCCATATGTGATAAATTCTGTGAACTGCAGGACACACGGAACAGATAGTTTTTGAACGCAAATGACAGCTGTGAGGTCAAACTCATAGCTACATCCGTTTGAGGTCGATTAATATGAATATATTAACAGTGTTAGTGATGACTACATATTAAATAACGCTGCTAACGATAAGTGCATAATGCAGGCGAGCAATTCTAATCAGTGACTATATATAGTAGAACATGCTAGCTGAACTGCACTATATCTTGAAACACGGACGATAACTCTGCGTAACTGGGTATTGATAATCATATGAGTGAAGTGTCGTCGTGATTGATCGATATTTGGCCTCAAATCGGGTGAGATAATCCGCTGAATTTAAGCATATTAATAAGCGGAAGAAAAGAAACCAACTGGGATTCTATTAGTAATGGCGAATGAACATAGAAAGGCCATCATCGAATTTTGATGCTGCTAGTATCAAAAAGTGTGATGTTGGTGTCGTTACCGTTCTAATGCTGTTGTGTAGTGTAAGTTTGATTGAACGCAACTTACCCAGAGAGGGTGAAAGGCCCGTGATACTACTAAAATGGCATTCTGGTGACGATGTTTGAGTAGAATTGCTTGAGAGTGCAGTTCGAAATTGTGTGGCAAACCCCATACAAGTCTAAGTATTGTTGCGAGACCGATAGCGAACAAGTACCATGAGGGAAAGTTGAAAAGTACTCTGAAAAGAGAGTTCACAAGTGCGTGAAACTGTACTCTGCAAAGCGAATGATTGAGTGATAGAAATGTTTATCATTCAAGTACTATGTGTTGTTGATTGAATGCATGTCAATGTGTTGATAGCATTGCACGCAGTACTGTAATTGATGATGTTTATGGTTGCTCGGTGATCTTGCGTTAGCGCGGTATCTTGTCGAACGGGATCTTCTCATGAAGTATCCTACAGCAATGTATCGTTATCTGTATCTCTGATGCAGTTGCTATCGTTACTTCATTGTTAGAAAACGCCTCGAACTATGTGCGCTGCTTATATGTGCGGTTCACATACGTGAATTTGTACAGTGACTGTTTGTACGTTTGAAGGTTCATAGAGAGCAACACGATTTGCTAAGAATCATTCGAACCGTCTTGAAACACGGACTAAGGAGTTCAACTCGAACGCAAGTCGTTTTCTGAAACGAAATTTAAAGGCAAAGTGAAAACAACTCTATATGAGATGCGAACAAATGCGTGAGCGCTGATGATAAGCACAAGTGATGAGTGGCACAGATGTAATTGCTGCCTACTGCACCTGAGCGTTCAGGTTGAGACCCGAAAGATGGTGAACTATGCCTGAGTAGAATGAAGCCAGGGGAAACTCTGGTGGAGGTTCGTAGCGGTTTTGACGTGCAAATCAATCGCCAAACTTGGGTATAGGGGCGAAAGACTAATCGAACCATCTAGTTGCTGGTTCCCTCCGAAGTTTCCCTCAGGAAAGCTGGTGCGCATATTAGTTTTACCTGGTAAAGCTAATGATTGGAGGAATCGGAGCTGTAATAACTTTGACCTACTCTCAAACTTAAAACGGGTAAGAACTCTCTTGCTGCTTAATTGAGCAGGGAGTATGAATAGAGTGCGCCAAGTGGGCCATTTTTGGTAAGCAGAACTGGCGCTGTGGGATGAACTGAACGTTGAGCTAAGGTGCCAGATACGTTTCTCATGAGATGCCATAAAAGGTGTTGGTTGATATTGACAGCAGGACGGTGGCCATGGAAGCTGGCATCTGCTAAGGAGTGTGTAACAACTCACCTGCCGAATCAACTAGCCCTGAAAATGGATGGCGCTGTAGACATGAACCTATGCTTAACCGTTGATATTGTGTCTGGTATATTCAGAATTGAAAAGTGATCAACGTGTAGGAGGGCGAAGACGTTAGCATTGAAGCGTGGAGTGTAAGCTCCCGTGAAGCTGGCGCTTGTGCAGATCTTAGTGGCAGTAGCGAGTATTCAAATGAGAACTTTGAAGACTGAAGTGGAGAAGGGTTCCATGTGAACATTAATTGAACATGGTTCAGCCGATCCTAAGAGTATGTGAAATTCAGTGATTAGTGTGGAGCTTTCAGCTCACGCAATCGAAAGGGAATCGGGTTAATCTTCCCGAGCCAGGATGCGGATTATGTCATGTTTCTTTGAAATGTGGCAAAAACGGTAACGTTGACAAACCCAGAGACGCCATGCGATGTTCGGGGAAGAGTTCTCTCTTCTTTGTTAGGTAACATATCCCTGGAAACGAGTTATTCGGAGACAGGGACTAATTGCCGTATTGCGACGCGATTACTGCGTAGCACCGTGCACATCGTGTGGTTCATAAAAATCTGGGGGCGTGATATTAGTCTCGTTCCTGATCGTACCTAATTCCGCAGCAGGTCTCCAAGGTATATAGCCTCTAGTTGATGGGGTAAAGTAGGCAAGGGAAGTCGGCAAGATAGATCCGTAACTTTGGAAAAAGGATTGGCTCTGAGGACTGAGTTGATCGGGCTGTCGCAAGAGGGAGGCGGTAGCATTTGGGGACTGATCGATGGCGTTGCCGCAAGGTAGCGTTCTGAGGTCGGACCCCGATGCCTTCTGTCCTTTCGACGGCTTCAGCTTTTCGGTGCATGGTACTTTGTGCTGTGTACAGTAATCGGTTAGCGTCGAACAGTCAAACCAGAACTGGTACGGACAAGGGGAATCTAACTGTTTAATTAAAACAGAGCATTGCGATAGCCGTCACCGGTGTTGACGCAATGTGATTTCTGCCCAGTGCTCAGAAGGTTAACGTGGCGAAATCTAAACAAGCGCGGGTAAACGGCGGAAGTAACTATGACTTTCTCGAGGCACTGTGACTGGTGCTACCGAGCGCGTCCCCAGGTTGCGGATAGGGGAAATTCCTGTAGATATACAGGAAAGCTGCGATATAAGCGAACTCAAGTTCGTCGAATAAGCAGTCGCGGACAATCAGCAGCTTCCTTGGCTGGGCAGCAGCAGCTAATGTCGTAATTACTGCGATCTATATATGCTATGTTCAACTACGATCCCGCCTCAAGTCGTTCTTCTACTTCCCACGTCGTGGACGATGACGGCGAACTAGACGAGGGACGCAACCGTACCTCTGCCCTCGCAATGCATGATTATGACAAGTTAGAGTTCGCTATGTCTAGACGCTCTATCTTCGAAACGCAAAGCGACAAGGCAGTGGCATGCGACGGTAACTTTTTTGGCAATAATATCATGCCCTCCAAGGACATCGATTCAACATCTACCAATTTATACGCAAGTAATGATGAGCACAGAAATATCGATTATAACACAATCACAATTAACTATACACCGCCAGCTCTACCACTTTTCTGTCCGCATTGTAGCGCTGAATTTTCTGGGAAAGCAAGGAACAAAAATTTAGTGATGCACTTGGCATCGGCACACTCCTGCCACATCTCAACATTTGTGTGCCCAAATTGTCAATATTGCAATCCCACAGCATCTGGTATAGCTCTACACTTCCGACAATGCGCGTCTAACAAGCGACGGTTATCACCACCTTCCAGCAAGAATTCTACTTACCAAACAAATACTATGACTGTAAACTCTACACCTACCATTAGCCAAGCAACCCAGCGGACTACTCGCGACAATAATGTACTCTATCCACAAGATAGTGGGTCTACAATTTCATGTCCGATCTGTAACCAGCAGTTTATTGGTAAATCATATTTCAAATCGCTCGAGCAACACAGAAACAAAGAACACCCACTAACGTCTATTATATACACGTGCTCCAAGTGCCTTCAATTCTCATCACCTAATTCTATCTCGATCCGAGCTCATGCAGCAAGATGCAAGAAACCACTGAGTGCTAGGACACTGTCTGCAAACTCTGTTATTATGAATGATGCCATTAATCATACCATAACTGACTCAAATACCTGCCTAGCAAGCATGACCGAGCATACTACTATACCAAACGTAATAACGAACGATCCTCGGCCGCTCGCAATAGTCAACAATTCAACTCCACAAATTCAGTCTGATACAGAGCAGAATACAGCGAATATTGATTACTTCCAGGATAACCCTGAAGTACCCCCTGCAGCGTGTTCTTTACCTACTGACATACCTATCTCGTTCGATTCTGACCTTAGATACAAGTCTACAGATATGGACAGCAATCAAACATGTTCAAACATATCGATCGCCATAATATCAGAATACTTGAATAATTTACACTCCGATAGCCGCCTGCATCCGCGCCTTCGCAACCTAACCGGCGTCCTATTGTCTGAAGTATCTAGGACTGACTATTCCTACGAAATACTTATCGATCGATTTGTTTCTCTTTATACTACATATCTGACAAGAATAGACGAGCAACGCCGTACAACCGATCTCAAGCGCCTTGAATCTCTCTCTTTGAAACCAGTACAGCTTAGACCGTCTGCAGACCTAATTCTGCGATCAATATCGCACGCAGTCTACAAAAACCCCACTAGGCATTCCGACGTGAGACACAACTTAATCTCCGAACTCAAATCAGACGTCAACTACTGGCATAGCCAAGCAACGCTTTCGGAGGAGCACGCTCTTACGTATGATCAGCTGGTTCGTCAAGTAGAGTCGAGCTGCCCATACTCACCGATATTCTGCCTTCAAATAGCGGCGAATGCATTTCAACGCATATTTAGGATAATAACGGAATCAGCAGAAACGGATCTAGTGATATACCCACGGAACATGCAGAACGACGCATGCGCAATACACTATATGTGCACAGACATGGCCAACAGAATCCTTCCGTGTATACCTACTAAAGCGATAACTAACAAACAGCACAAAGATATAAGGAAACGGCGCAATAGAGCTCTTTACTTTTGCAATACTCCCAAACTGGCAAAGGAGCTGTTAGGGAATCGTGGTAATTACACCTGTTTGTCAAATCTCGCCGTAGTCGAAGATCACTTCAAATCGATATTCAACACCAACAAGAGGATTACGACGCTCGATTCAAATCAGCCTAACGGATCATGCTCCACAAGCGACTACGAACTACATCTGATTCAACCTAGCGAATTGCTAGCAGCCTTACGTAAGATGCCAAAGTCGTCAGCCGCAGGACCTGACAGAGTATCGATACAGCAATTGGTCCGTTTTGATCCGAATTGTCAGATAATTTCTTTACTTGCAAATATGATCATATCTGCAGGATATATGCCAAGAACCTGGAGATGCAATCGCAGTCTACTAGTTCCGAAAGCCGGGAAGATCGAGTCTTCTGATGATTTGAATGATGCACTGAAAGACATCTCCAATTTCCGGCCAATCACTATATCCAGCGTCTTATGTCGTCTCTTCCACCGTGTCATTTTGAAGAAACTGAGAGAACATCTAGACATTCCACCCTGCCAATTCGCCTTTAGCGACTACGCTACCCTATTATGCATTAAGGCGGTGAAGCTATTACGATCATATTCCTCAAATACCAAGCAGAGAATGTGCTTTGCCTTCCTCGATATCCGCGCAGCAT
>WNNJ02001957.1:15000-20000 GCA_012934845.2 Pomphorhynchus laevis
GCCCAGTCGAATCAATATTATTAAATTTATTATGAACAACAATTCATTACCTACTAACCCCTTTACCCCCCGTCCCCGATAAACAAATATTCGATGTATTCAAAGGTTTACCTTAGAATATACTGCATGTTTTAAATATTTGACCTGATTTTATATTATTTACTACATTTTGTATTACTGCTTGTACTTACCACATATTCCCCCTCCCGATATATATTAATTTGATATAATCAGTTTTCATTAATATTTTACCCGTCAATCATTTTCACTTTATCCAAATTTAAACAATATTATTCATATTTGAACAATCATTTACACTTTATCTATATTTGAACAATATTATCCATATTTGAACAATGGTCCAGTCGAATCAATATTATGAAATATAAGATGAACTACAATACATCATGTACTAAGCCCTTTTACCCCCTCATATTTGATATAAAAATGTTCACAGTATTCAAAGGGATCCCTTATAATTATACTACTGGTTAATCACATACTTTTTCTAAATTTTTACTGAAATTAATGTTTTGAACTACGCTATTTATTACGGTTTTTACTAACCCATTATTCCCCCTTCACGTTGATGCCCGATTATCTTACCTCTGTGTAGTTCCATTTACATTATTAAACTCTATACCTTCTTTAATACCGCACTATTATGTATATTTTAATATACGTTATAGTTTGTCGTACTATAATGTATAGTGCGTTGTACTATTATGTTTAGTGCGTTGTACTATAATGTGTACTATACCTTGAAAAGACGAAATGTGGAATATCAAAATTATCATACTTTATAAACACTATTCTACTTACAAATTATGTTCATTTCGTAAATATCCGAACGGTAACTATGTAGATCGAGTCTTAATTTGATTATTATTTTAGTCGAATAATCTTATGTTAATAAATAGCTTTTTCCAAGAATGAAATCTCTCTTTTGTTCAATTGTTAATTTGAAATATTTGATGAATATCTATAGATGAAAATATTGCTTATTCGTTAGATTAATATTATTGATTTATATATTCACCGAACCGATGGATGGAAAATATTAAACATAAGATTGTTGTAACCGTCTATAAATCTATTCCTATACTAAAAAATAATTACATTTATTAAATATTAATTAACACTTTTAAAATTATATTCATATGTTTAAAAAATTTATTCGTATATCAAATATTAACTAACGCCATGGAAAATTTTAATTTGCAGTCATAATATTATGTTAAACCTACTCTTAACTTAGATCATATTTGTTTTTGCAAAATTAGTGAAAAGACGATTTGCAGTGTAAATGATATTGCTTTCTATTTATGAGAGCTAATATTTAAATTTTGCATTTTAAAATAAATTGAGAATCGATGAACTAACGTAATATATGAAATTATGTGAGAAACGACATTGCATACGTGATTGCATTTTATAACACACATTGAACATTCAGCGTACACTGTATTTTTTATATTTACGTCTAAATAATATAAATTAGCAAAACATTTCAACAGTAAACATCTTTTGCAAAATTAGTGAAAAGACGAATTGTAGACTAACAAAATTGGTAAATTTAGTGAAAAGACGAATTGTAACATTTCAGCAAAGTTGAGAGTGCGCAGTGTGTGCTCTCAAGTGATAGTGTTGCAATGCACTGGTTGGCTAGCAATACATAAGTGGTTAATGATGTTGAGGAATCAATGTCTAATGAAATGCGGTGCATACGGGTAAATATTGCATCTAGTCATGGCGACTAATAATGCAAGAGGTGTCAGTTATGTGACAGTGATTACTGTTACATAGAAAAGTGTACAAAGGCAGTTGTATACTATAGCGATGTTGATTAATCAACATATAACGATAGCGGTGCATAAACATAGTGCGTTTAATCAATGATTAAGGGTACACATAAACGGTGAATAAACGTTGGGCAGATTGGAACACGTTGATAATTTAGCAAATACTACTTTTTGCTGTTGTACGGGGAGCAACAATGAGAGGATTACCTATCAATTGAACGTGATGGGTTCATGAAGTGGTATTATTGAATTGTATGTAGCAACACCTAGTGTGTTGTGTCTAGCATGATGAAAAATAATCCTGTGATACGGGATTAAATGTCTATACCTGGTTGATCGTGCCAGTAATTATACGCTTGTCTCAAAGATTAAGCCATGCATGTGTAAGTGCATACCAGATATGGTGAAAACCGCGAATGGCTCATTACATCAGTCGTAGTTTATGGGACAATATGACAGGTGGATAACTGTGGAAAATCTAGAGCTAATACATGCACAAAAGTCCTGACGCAAGAAAGGACGCATTTATCAGATCAAAGCCAACGTTTTCGCAAGAAAACAAAATTGTGACGACTCTGGGTAAATTTTCGGATTGCCCCGCCTAGAGCGGGCGACGTTGATTGCAAGTGTCTGACCTATCAACTTTTGATGGCAGTCGATATTACTGCCATGGTTGTAACGGGTAACGGGGAATCAGGGTTCGATTCCGGAGAGAGAGCATGAGAAACGGCTGTCACATCCAAGGAAGGCAGCAGGCGCGCAAATTACCCAATCCCCGATCGGGGAGGTAGTGACGAGAAGTAGCGATGCCGCAATCTTTTGATTCGGCAATTGAAATGAGAACAATGAAAGAATTTTATCGAGAATCTATTGGAGGGCAAGTTCTGGTGCCAGCAGCCGCGGTAATTCCAGCTCGAAAAGCGTATGTTAAAGTTGCTGCGGTTAAAACGCTCGTCGTTGGACATCAGGAAATGGTCCGTGGACGGCCTAGAGTCGCTACCACGGATTCACTCCTTTTTATGCCAGTTCATCGTTGATGCACTTTAGTGTGTGTCGCGGTAGAAGGTCAATGTCACTTTGAGAAAATTAGTGTGCTCAACGCAGGCTTTATGCTTGTATAATGCTGCATGGGATGACGGAATAGGGCCTCGGTTCCGTTTCGTTGGTTTACGAAAGCAGAGGTCATGATTAATCGGGACAGACGGGGGCATTCGTATTGCGGTGCTAGAAGTGAAATTCTGTGACCATCGCAAGACGGACAACTGCGAAAGCATTTGCCAAGAATGTTTTCATTAATCAAGAACGAAAGTTAGAGGATCGAAGACGATTAGATACCGTCCTAGTTCTAACTGTAAACTATGCCGACTGGGGATTCGCCAGTGCAATTTAGCTTGGCGAGCACCCTCCGGGAAACCAAAGTGATTGGGTTCCGGGGGGAGTATGGTTGCAAAATCGAAACTTAAAGGAATTGACGGAGGGGCACACCAGAAGTGGAGCCTGCGGCTTAATTTGACTCAACGCGCGAAAGCTTACCCGGTCCGAACACCGTGAGGATTGACAGGTTGAAAGCTCTTTCTTGATCCGGTGGGTAGCGGTGCATGGCCGTTCGTAGTTGGTGAAGTGATTTGTCTGGTTTATTCCGATAACGAACGAGACTCTAGCCTACTAATTAGCGTAGCGATTGTTCGTCGTTACAATGCTTCTTAGAGGGACAGGTGTTGCTTAAGCACACGAAGTAGAGCAATAACAGGTCTGTGATGCCCTCAGATGTTCGAGGCTGCACGCGCGCTACAATGGAGGGCACAAAGCGCACTACGCATGTCGGAAGATATGCGGAATCGTAAATAGCCTTCGTGACTGGGATCGGAGATTGAAATTATTCTTCGTGAACGAGGAATTCCTAGTAAGCGCGAGTCATTATCTCGCGTTGATTAAGTCCCTGCCCTTTGTACACACCGCCCGTCGCTACTACCGATTGAATGATTTGGTGAGGTCTGTGGATAGGTGTCACGGGGCTAACCACCCTGTTGATCTACCTAGAAGCTGCCCAAGCTTGAGCGTTTAGAGGAAGTAAAAGTCGTAACAAGGTTTCTGTAGGTGAACCTGCAGAAGGATCATTGACGCTGAAACCACCTGTATAGGTGGGAACAATCTTGACTGTTACTTCTGTTGTTAACTGATTGATCATGATGAATTCCACGTAAGGGTAAGGTGGAGTTCTAATTATTATTGTCATGTGAATATGACTTGCCTCGATTGTAAACTGTTGTTTACTGAAACTGAATTTGTGGCAATAATATAATGTTCTTGAGCTAGGCAAGAACTATCGTTTACTTGTTGATGGTAGCTAAAACAAGAAATGAACGTCGGTGTACAGTGAATCACTTGGCTCGCAAATCGAGGAAGAACGTTGCCATATGTGATAAATTCTGTGAACTGCAGGACACACGGAACAGATAGTTTTTGAACGCAAATGACAGCTGTGAGGTCAAACTCATAGCTACATCCGTTTGAGGTCGATTAATATGAATATATTAACAGTGTTAGTGATGACTACATATTAAATAACGCTGCTAACGATAAGTGCATAATGCAGGCGAGCAATTCTAATCAGTGACTATATATAGTAGAACATGCTAGCTGAACTGCACTATATCTTGAAACACGGACGATAACTCTGCGTAACTGGGTATTGATAATCATATGAGTGAAGTGTCGTCGTGATTGATCGATATTTGGCCTCAAATCGGGTGAGATAATCCGCTGAATTTAAGCATATTAATAAGCGGAAGAAAAGAAACCAACTGGGATTCTATTAGTAATGGCGAATGAACATAGAAAGGCCATCATCGAATTTTGATGCTGCTAGTATCAAAAAGTGTGATGTTGGTGTCGTTACCGTTCTAATGCTGTTGTGTAGTGTAAGTTTGATTGAACGCAACTTACCCAGAGAGGGTGAAAGGCCCGTGATACTACTAAAATGGCATTCTGGTGACGATGTTTGAGTAGAATTGCTTGAGAGTGCAGTTCGAAATTGTGTGGCAAACCCCATACAAGTCTAAGTATTGTTGCGAGACCGATAGCGAACAAGTACCATGAGGGAAAGTTGAAAAGTACTCTGAAAAGAGAGTTCACAAGTGCGTGAAACTGTACTCTGCAAAGCGAATGATTGAGTGATAGAAATGTTTATCATTCAAG
>WNNJ02001958.1:0-49019 GCA_012934845.2 Pomphorhynchus laevis
TACAACGACATCTCAACAACTCGTCTTGGAGATTCTGTGTTGCAATTCAATCCTTCTCTTGCTGCTAGCGCTATACAGATTCCAAACTGTGTATTACCATCCTTGTCACCTATTATCACACAAGGGGAGTTTGTTTCACTAGATTTAAAGTGTACCGCGTTGGATTGTCCGATATATTCTTCCGTAAAAGTGCCATGCCAAGTTTCCAGGGAATTTTTCACACGAGATTTTCTGTGTGGGTTATGTTCCGCTAAGTTATTATCCGACTTAAAAGAGTCGTTAGCGAGCGCCAATTCCTCTATTAATGATCTACAAACATGAATAGAATCTCTCAATCTCACTTCTTCGCCTTCCGTGCCAACTTCTAATCCAGAGTTCTCAATACCTCGTCAAACTTTCGCATCTATTATCCGCAAAGAAGTGACTCGCTCAGTACTCGCAACATCTCAATTCGATGGTCAATCAACATCTCCCCTAACAATAATTCAAGCATGTGATAGGCAACAACGGCGCTCGTCAAACGTAATAATACGCGGACTACCTAATTCATCAGACGATCTTGCTTTAGTATCGAATCTTATCGCATCGTTGAAGGTGTCTTGTGCATCCACATGTCGTTTGTATTTACGCCGACTCCCTGCAAAACGTCATGATATTCCTCCGTGGATACTTGTTACATCTGATGAAGCAACCACCACGTCAATTCTGAATAATGCCTACAAACTGAGAGAATCGACTCGATTTCACAACGCTTATGTAAGCCCGGATCTCTCATTACCTGAGGTGAAAGCACTAAAATTACTCAGGAAACAATTACACGAAAAACGTTTGGCGGATCCTTCGCATAAATTTATAATTCGCAATATAGAGTTATTCGTTTGCAAAAAAAATCATTTAATCTCCGCCGAAATTCAACCAAATATATCACCACCCTCCATATGACATCATGATAAATCGCAAACAACAACGAGGCGAAAATTGTCTGATTCTCCCTCCTCTTCCTTGTGTTGTTTCGCGCCATTTAACTCCAAATCATCCTCCCTAAATTCTCTTTCTAAATACTCACTTAACATCGGTCTCATCAGCATTCGTTCCTTACTCCACAAACTTGAACTTGCTCTCGAAGTCTTCCAAAATAACTCACTTTCACTTCTCTGCCTAACCGAATCTTGGCATTCCACAAACGACATATCCATTCGAAGACTCGTATCGCTTAACCTAAACGTTGCCGAACGTGCTCGACATGGTGATCCAGGAAGAATCAACCATGCTTGTCTACTTTCCTTTTCTTTGCCCGCTATATCGTTACATGTTCTAAACTTTCCAGTTGCCCCTACGACATTCGAGCTGATGTGCTTTAACGCTATACACTTCAGTAGACGAATTTGTTTCGCCCTTATCCATCGACCAGGCTCATCTGCGCCATGTCTTACATTCTTTAACGAACTCTTTGATATGCTCTCTAACCTAAGCATTACATCATCTCTCGTCATTATTCTTGGTGACCTCAACATTCGACTTGACAGACTATCATGCGCTCACTCGTCACACCTACTCAAGACATTATCAGACTTTGGCTTCAGATATATCCCTACTGAATCCACTCATATCCAAGGTGGCACCATTGATTGCATCTTTGTTCAATCATCGTCTACTTGCAGCACCGTTTCTGTGAAAGATGTGGGCCTATCCGACCATTACCTTCTCACCATTAACATTAAAACCAATGATCCTCCACACCCTACTCATCCCCATATATATCGTCCATGGAAACAACTTGATCTAAATAACTTGCGTATAAACCTTTCTCTCGTCCCCACTCCTAATTTTTGCCGCCTTTACTAACACTTCACTTGACGACTTAACCAACATGTACAGCACTGAACTTATTGGCATACTCGATATGATTTTGCCGTTCAAACAATGTACGCCTCGCCGTCAGTCAGGAGCGCCCTGGTTCGATAGCGATTGCCAAAGAGCCAAGCGCTCCTTACGACACCTTCACCGAATGCACTCAAGATTCCGTCGTCGTAATATCACCGAGCTATTAAACTCATCTTACTCAGAATACCTCGAATTTCGACGCAAATACCGATATCTTTTGAACTCAAAATGCTCCTCACACTGGCAAAGCAAAACATCTTTGCGTGACAATCATCAATACGCGTGGAAATCCATTAATAACCTTTTGGGTAGAAAAAATCCGTCACGTCTATCTCTATCACTTCCAATCAATTCGCATCTCATTTGCAACGCAAAATTGCTCGAACTTTGACCTCAATCCACGTACCATTATCTTATAGTTTCTCCTACCTTGCCCCATATCATACTGAACTGTTTCACATTTCACTTTTATCTATCGAAAGCGTATCTGATGTCCTAGCACGATTACCCAATTCAACCTCTCCTCTCGATCCTGTTCCAACATACATTCTAAAGTTACTAAGTGACACCATCAGCCCTTATCTCACAAGTGTCTTCAACATGTCTATCCATTTATCACACTACCCTTCGTCGTTCAAACATGCCATAGTTCGCCCATTATTAAAGAAGCATCATCTTGATCCAAGTTCCGCCTCCTCCTATAGACCAATATCAAACCTTCCGACCATCTCAAAACTTTTCGAACGTCTCATCCTCAGACAGGTAAGCAACTACATATCATCAAATTCCATGTTTCCACCTTTTCAATCAGCATATCGACCACAACATTATACTATGACCGCATGCACAAAACTCTCCAATGATCTACTTCTTGCTCTTGACAAACATCTAGCAAGCCTTGTAACTTCACTTGATTTATCCTCCGCCTTTGATGTAGTTGATCACACTATACTTCTCTCATGTCTCAGACAACGTTACTGCTTCTCGTCTCATGTCATTTCTTGGTTCAAATCCTACCTCTCAAATCGCTCTTATCACGTAGTCTCCAACTCCAACTCTTCTGCGCCGGTTCCTCTCAGCTGCGGTGTACCACAAGGATCCGTTCTAGGGCCGCTTCTTTTCACCCTTCTTGGTGATTTATCTTCCATCGTGGTCCCTTTCGGCTTTGAAGTTATTCAGTACGCTGACGATATAGTAATCTATGCATCATGCACACTTACATCTGCATCCAACCTCGCTTCTGATGCATCGTCTTGCCTCTCTGCTATTCACGCATATCTTTGTTCAATCCGTATGTTTTTAAACAACGAGAAATCTAACATGATGTGGATAACACCGCGCCACTCTTACACCCTCGATTTTCCAGTATGCATACACAATTTCCGTCTACCAGAAGTGACTATCATGACAATCCTCGGTGTCCCTTTTGACAATAATCTCTCGTTTCTGCCTTTTACTCGTAGCAAGATCACTTCATGCTCCCTCATCCTCCGTGACATTCAAAGTGTCCGTAGAAACCTCGACGTCAAATCGACAGCTATTTTAATCTCCAGCCTTTTCATGCCTCGTCTAGAATATTGCTTAGGTCTTCTCGTAAACTGTCCAGCATATCAATTTCACTATCTACAAAGGATTCTGCACATGGCTGCTAGGGTCATCTTCCGCCTTCGTAAGTACGACCACATCTCCAACACCCTCCGCATCCTTAACTGGCTCGACATTCCGAGCCGCATAACCTCTCAAATTCTCACACTTGCATGGCAAATCAAATTCCGGCACAACCCTCCTTATCTATATCTTCCTGATAGCGCATCCTATATGACGACTGGTCTCTCCCTAAGAAGTCATCGCTCCTACTCGCTTTTCGTCCCCCGTCACAACGGTAATCACGGATATCGTGTGTTCACCATCGCTGCACCACGCCTTTGGAACAAACTTCCTCGAGACACAAAATCATTGACGTCGCTTAAACACTTCAAAACTTCCTTGATCGCCATACTTCTTGCAAACGAACTAAAATAACACTTTCAGCCGCAATCAATTCAATAACTCTACATACAAGTTCAAACACTCATCGGACGTAAACTTGTCTTTTAATTTTTATAGTGGGCCTGTAAATGGTTCTATTTTACCATAACGGCCACTCTAAATAAATTCTATCTATTAATAATATAATAATATTATATTATAAATATATAATTATTTATATTATAATATAATATTATAATATAAATATAATATTATAATATATTATAATAACTATAATTATATATAATTATATATTATAATATACAATATTTTAGCAACGTGTGCAGTACGCGTATTTTTAATTAATTAATTTTTCTCTAATTTAATTTTATAATCTTAATTTAATACAAACAATAATCTTATCAAATATATTTATAATAATCTTAGTGTGCAGTACGCTAGCTTCTAGTGTCCTATCAGAGACGGTAAATCACTACCGTTTCTTCTTTGTTTTCGTTCTTCGCTTCGTGTATAGTATATCAGTAAGGATCTAGGCTATCTGTACGGATGTAGGCTATCTGTACAGATCTAGGCTATCTTACAGATTTAGGCTATCTGTACGGATCTAGGCTATCTGTATGGATCTAGACTATCTGTACGGATCTTGGCTTTCTGGGAACTAGGCTATCTGTACAAATCTAGGCCATCAATATCCAGATAAGTATTTTTATTGTCGCTAACCAAAAGTTTACATTTAAATAATCTCTGACTTATGGCTGCTTTCAAAATCTGAATGTCTCTGATTTGAAACAGGTCTAGTCCTTCACCCACATAAGCACTGATTTTGTATTTCACGTAGTTCTTAAGATTACATCTGCTTTATAATTTATGTTTTGATAGCAAAACTTGTTAATCTTCGGTAATTTTCATATTAGTTATTAGATGAAGGAATTCGGAAAGTAAAGATGATTTTATTTCTTACTTTACTAGATTAGGGTTTTTATTTAGTAACATGCGCAGTACGCTATATCCTAGTGACCTATCGGTAAATAATTAAGACATTTAAGACGTTTATAGATTTAGGTGCGGTGCATCACTCAAACGTATAGATATCAATAATTATTAATTACGAGAATAACTGATAATTAATCAGTCGTAATGTAAGAAGGATCAAAATCTGAATTAAACGAACGGACTAGCTTTACTGGATTATTTCCAACTATCAAAAAACGCATACATGACCATAGTTGGTAGTGTTTCTTCTTATCTATCAATAAATTTGTTAATACTCATGCAGCCTATAAACTAATTCGAATTCTAAATGACTTATAAAAATATGGTCGAGAATTGTTCCGAATTTATTTGAATGAATATTAGAATTTAAATATTTTTTCTTATAAAATTGTATTTTCAGTATCTCAGATTAGGTTATAGAATACTTTTTTGTAGTTTAATAAGTTAGATCACAATGTAATTTTCATTGTTTCGGATTACGGCAATAGATATTTATTTCGCATTATTGCACTTGTGTGAGCGACACAATTCAACAGCTAAGTTGAGTTTTTGAATTACACGAATTCCTATATATAACAGATATAATTAAGTATTAATTAAATTACAAAATTTCATTAATTCAAAATTATAATTATGCAAAGTCGAAAGTTTATCAGTTTTTAACTTTATAGATTTAGATTTTTCGTTTATTTTGCTTCCTCTCTATTTTCTTTTGTTTTCTTTTGAAGTTGTGGCTCATTTTCTGTCGCTTTCTCTTGTGTAAACTTTGCATAACATGATTCACAGTACAATATTTCGTTTTTAAGGACAAATCGTTTACTAACTAAGTTCTCTTCGCACACTGTACATTCAAAACACATTAAATGCCAGTATTGTAAGAAGGATCAAAACCTGAATTAAACGAACGGACTAGCTTTTCTTTATTATTTATTGAATTTTTGTGGTGGACAATAACTCAAAAGCTAGGTTGAGATTTAAATATTTAAAAATATTTAAATAGTTAAATACTAAATATTTAGGATGACTAATCAAAATCTGCAAATTGTCAAGGAAGTTATGAAAGCTTTGAATAGAAAAAATCATATTTTGCAGGTCAATTATTAAAGAAACATTTAGAACAAAATATATGTACAAGCGTAAATATTTAGGAACATAAAAAATTGGTACATATAATTATTCACTTGTCCAAAGACATTTAAAATTTTACGCGTATGCAAAATGAGTGAATGATTTTTAATGTTTTAGAAAAAACATTAAACAGCAATCAATATTAAGGATGCGTTTATATCCATTTAAGAACATATAATTAGTTCATATTTTCGTATGTGCAAAGGTAATAAAGGAATATAAATTATAACATTTTTATACATTTAAAACAAGTGATACATAACGACTTATAACAAATTAAATAATTCATAAGGAAACATACGTCGCCTTAGGGTCGTATTCACTCCAAGCTCGTAAAAACTCATCAAGATGATGTGCCCCAAGTATACTGAAGTCTCGAGTCAAATAATCAAAATTATCCATAATTACAGCAACGAATAAATTTAGCATCTAAGTTTAAAATATAGGATTTAATTAAAACCAAAAAAAATATGTGATACAAAAAATATAAATAAAATACAAAATATTAAAAACCAAATATTACGAAATATGAACGAAATATTTTCGAAATATTATCGAAATATTATCATTACAGATATATCAATTAGAAAAATAACGATTTCTTTGATATTAAAAATATAAATAAAATACGAAATATTAAAAACAAAATATTACGAAATATTAACGAAATATTATCAAAATATTATCATTACAGAAATATCAATTAGAAAAATAACGATTTTGATGTCCCAACCAGTGTTTTTTGCCGGCAAATATAAAACAGAGATTTTCTATAAAATAAATTATTTCATCTAAACTGAAATTAATTTGAAATTAATTAGTCAAATTTACGAACATAATATAATTTACAAAAGCTCAATATCAAAGCTCATTAAATATCATAATTTAGTATTTTTCATAAATTTTGACATTAAAAATATGTGATATGAAATATTAAAAACAAAATATTAAGAATTTACTTTTAAAGAAATAGAATACTCATTAGTTCATTTAGCGAATCATGGTTCTGAAGACATCACAAATGAACACATTAAATCAAGTTTCTCTTAAATTGGTTGGAACATTTAATAACAGGGTATTACAATACGGGATTATGCCTGCACGATAACGACACTCGATTTGTAAAGTCCTTTACAAAGGAACAGGTCAAACAACATATACCAACTCTTATAGGAAAATTTCATTTCATAATCATGTATTTAAGTGGTTTACATTGCTGATTGCAAGTCGAAAAACAGGGTATGCAGAACAACGAGCCCTACCGAACGAACAATACGGTTTTAGAACAGGTATGTCATCTACTACATAGGTAACAAACTTAATTTGTCAAATAAAAACGTCATTCGAAGCTCACGCAAAACCATCGTATGTTGCTTTCGTCGATTTGAGAAAGACGTTCGATACGGTAAATTGACAACGCTTATTATATAAGATAATGCATTACAACAATATAGAATAGAATTTACATTATCACAATAAAATTTAATTAAGAACATTAAAAATATGTGATATTAAAAATATAAATAATACAAAATATTACTTTTAAATAGTTGATAATGGTCAACTACAAGAAATTACAATTGTAATTTGCTGAAGATGCTAACAGAAGTTAGTGAAATATCAAAAATAATTTCTTCTTTCCTTTGATACAGCTCCAATAATTATTTAACGATATTTTACGAAATATTATTGCATATATCGAAATATTAACGAAATATTACCATTACATAAATATCAATACAAAAATAAATTTATAAAATAGATTTTCTAAAAAATTATTTAATTTGAACTGAAATTAATTTGTAATTATTTAGTCAAATTTGAGAACATAATATAATTTACAAAAGCTTAATATCAAAGTTCATTAAATGTCATAATTTATTATATTTTTCAGAAATTTCGACATTAAAAATAATAAAAAATATTTAAATATAATTTTTATATAAAAAGTGTGTAAATTTAAAATTTATTTAATTTATACACGATTTTAAGCTTGATCCGATCAATGTAAATGATTTTTGTTCAGTATTAGAGTAAAAAATACGGGATTCACCTAAGTAGCGCAATAAAATAGCAATAATAGCAATAAGATAAAATGGCAGTGAATTGAAAAATCTTTTTATTTTTTATTTATTTGTGAAAGTGAAAGTCAAAGTGATGTTTTTCCGAAAATGTTCTGAGAAAAATGTTTGAAAATATAAAGAGTTTGGAAGAAACAAGACTTTAAGATATCAAGTGATTTGTAATTTAGAAAAAGATTAAAAAAAACTGAAAATTGATAAGATTTACAAAATCTTATAATTTATATCAGTTTTATAGTTATAAAGTAAAAACGTGGTATTGTTCAAAATCAACATATTTTGAGTATCTCTTTACAAAGTCGAGATATAAAAGTAATGAATAAGTTTGAATAATATTGAATAATATAATATATATTATTCAATATATAATATATACTAATGAATAATATTGTTCTTTTATGAAGACGGATTATATATATAAATAATTGTAAATTAAAGATTATAGTAGATTAAAATTATCTATTTTCAACGATATTTATTTGTACCTAGACAATATTTATTTAATAGACTTCAGTTTTATATTCCAATTCTATATAAACTGACGTATTATATTCATTTGCATTCAAAACCTATATGTTCCGTATGTCTTGCAGTTTACAGAATTTATCACATATGGCAACTTTATTCTTCGATTTGCGAGCCAAGTGATTTACTGTATACCGATGTTCATTTCTTATTTTAGCTACCATAAACAAGTAATATAAAAAGTTCATGTCTAGCACAAGAACATTATATTATTGCCACAAATCCAGTTTCAGTAAACAACAGTTTATAATCGAGGTAAGTCATATTCACATGACAATTAGAACTCCACCTTTCCCTTACGTGGAATTCATCATAATATTTTTATATTTTCATATAAACAAAGTGTATAAAATCTATTTTTTGATCTTACCAGAAAAGAGGACAGAAAGACAAATGATACAAAGTATATATACGCCAGATTGCTCCCACAAAGTCTGCTCGAGTCCTGTTTTGTAGATGTAGGTTCACACTTTGCACCGTATAAACAAGCTAACATTATGGCTTGCCAGTTTTCACCAGTTGCACATCTTAAGAAAGATTCAAGTTACGTTTCAATGTTAATGTTCTGGAATTTCCTTCATAAAAATACAATATGTCTTAGATATTTGTTGTTCAACATATGCGAAAGATGGGTGGATTTCAGTTTATTGTGATAAGTGTATTAAACTTAATGACTGTGTAAATGTGTCAATATATCAATACGCTTGTAAATGGTTTAATTCTATTTACTGGTTTCGACTATTTGTTTCCTATTGTGTAGTGCTTGTTTATCGTGGTAAACTATTTGTTTATTTTTATAAATTTTTTGTTTATCATGATAAACTATTTGTTTATCGTAGTAATCAATTTGTTTATCATAGTAAACAATTTATTTACCATAGTAATCAATTTGTTTATCGTAGTAAACAATTTATTTACCATGATATATATTTGGTACACAGAAAGTTATTTTTGAGCGTCTAATAATAAATAAAAATTCGACTAATAATATTTTTTGATGAGAACAAATTTAATAAAAGCGAAATTTTACAGTAAAAAACACTTAAATGACCAAACACGATTAAAAAATTCGACAACATCTATATACCGAAACAAAAGAAGTAAGGCATTGCCAAAGTGTCGAAAATTATTGTGGGGATTAATTTCAGTTTCAAGATCAAGTTTAATAGCACCAAACACCTAAGCAAGTTGAGAAGATGACCATATCAAACTAAATTTAGTTTTAAATTTAGTTTTAACGAATCAAGAAATAAATTACTAATTCATAAATACTCAAAAGTTTAAATTTAGATTGTTTGTTTTATTTGCCCACTTGATTTCACAAAAAAATAACGTAATTATAATATGTAATATAATAATCAAATATAATAATATAATAATTAATATAATATAAAAATGTAATATTATTAATAACTTCTACAGCAATGTGATATATCAATACGATATATCACATTGATATATATGCAATGCGATAGGGAGCTTCGAAGATCTCAAAACATCATTATAAGTAGACTACAGAATTTAGACAATGATAGAGAACTTGTTGGGGAACTATTTAAGGAATTGGGAGTTAACGTGCCTTTGAAATTAAATTTGAAACTTAAGAGATTCTCATAAAGGGAAACATATATTCCAGCATGGTTACTAGTATTCACGAATGAACCGTATTATCAGTTTATCTTAAGAAATGCTTACAAATTAAAGAATTCTGCTCGGTTTATGAAAGTGTTTATAAACTGGGATCTATTCCCCATAGAGAGAAGCTCAAAAAGAATTACGTAGACAGTTAGCCTTAAAACAAAATCCGGATCCCTCTGCAGTATTCTATATTCGTAACAATAGGATGATAAAGCTTTTAAAACAGCAACACAACGAGAAAACTCCAGAAGCTTTATCTGTTGATGCCCCATATGACTATCCGATAATAAAGTATCCAAGTTATTAAAGTCAGTACACTATCTTGAAATTGCTAATCTTTAATGTTGAAGGTTTGCAAAGTCTCCTAAATGAGGAAATAAAATCTTGATTTTCTTGTTTCGATTTTCTAATTTTAAATGAAACTTTATGTTCATCTCCTGTATCCATGCTACCGGATTGTTACAGTTTTGATATTCCAGCTTTATTCGGGCAGAGAGGTCGTCCAATCGAAAGTCTGACCGTTGCTTAAAGTCACCGTTTCGTATACAAGTTATTCGATAGTTATATATGCATAACTACCCCTCAGTTTACTTCTTTCTCTGCTACTGATATAATTGATGAATTGTTTAAGCTTCTCGGAGATATCTCAATCGATTCTCCTCTCATTGTCGCATGGGATTTTAAAGCTCGTTTCGCAGCTCTTTTACATAATAAGTTAGAACGAGTTGCTGATTTCTTTTTATCCAGAAATATGTTTTTATTCGTTCCAGAGGAAGGCTGGTCCTACGAGCTTACAACGGCAGAAGTTGTTTATATATAGGCTTTTCGAATATGGGTATTAACGATGTTCATCTCATGTTTTCTTTATAATAGTCACTGATCCGAAAACATAAGCCGGTGTTTTGCATAATTAAAGGTTTTGATGCGCCCATTCAACAGGCTAAACCCACGCGTACAGTAAGTAAACAGATTATTTAAATTTTAGTTATATCTACGCTACTATCTGCTTGCATAAAAAGGGTTGTCGATGTTTTCGTTAAAATGCTCGGCTAAGCCATTGTATTTAAAAAGATTACAGAATCTTACTTTGCAATTGCCTCGGGAGTTGCGCTACGAGCATTAAGCGCGTCCAAATTATGTTAGGTTTCGAAGAGAGAATATTAATAGTGAAATTTAAAGGTGTCAAGCTTAATGACGAAATAAAGCTTTTGGAAAAAGCTGGAAAAAACCATGGTAGCTCTTCATTAATAAAAATCATCTAAGTTCTCGCATTCCTCTCTTTAAGTGGTTTACACACTTTTCCACGTTACTCTACGATCCAGACTTTGTGGATTTGTCATCAATCTCAATATATTCATTTGTACCGTTAAACGTTGATCCACTAAACAAGTTATTCTCGGTTAATGAGCTGTCAATATCTCTTCGCAATACGGATCCTCGTAAAGCTGCATGATCGGATCTTCTTTGTGTCGAGCAAATTAAACAATCTTTCTAATGTCTGCTCATTTTTAGACGTACCTATTTAACTGTCTTTTATTAGGTGCTCCATTTCCATTGGTTGTAGAAATGGTATTATCAAAGTACTTTATAAAGATAAAGGCATCCCGGAATCAGCGAACTACTATAGTGGAATCGCCTTCTAAATCATTGATATAAATTCTTAACACAAATTATTGCTTCCAGATTAATTCAACATTGTCATAACTCTCTACCCAGAAGAGCAGTATGGTTTTCGACCGAATTGATCAACGACAGACGCAATAAATACTGTTAGATGATCTGTAATAGACGCATTTCAACAACATCGATCTATTTATATTATTTTTATTGATTTTTAAAAAGCTTTCGATTTAGTTGATAGAAAACTTCTCCTAGAAAAATTGGCGCATAATGTAGGTTTAGGCAGTCCTATTCTTTATTTATTGAATTCTATTTTGCAATCAAACGTTCTTTGTATTTTTGAGGGTATAAATTATTCGAATGAGCTTTTTGCCAATCGTGGTGTCTTTCAGGGCGACCCTCTAAGTCCTTTATTATTCAGTTTCTTTATTGCTATATGTCTTCGAAATTAGCTTATCTCATTAGAGAGCAGCCCTTGTCGTTTATCCTGCAAAAACGTTTCTTTTTAATAGAGACGGCGGCGTTTCGTTCGCGTGTACCGAATTGGGATTCGAAACAACTATTACGGGATAGTGATATCCAATTTACGCCTGCCGTTGAATTCTCGAACATTTGAAAGTTTGATAGTCGAAGAAAGCGAGCATGTATAATAAAATTTTCTCTTTACTTTTTTCATGGAAAGTTTCGCTCAAATAGAATTATGTGCCATACACGAGAATCCGCCTGTATTTGTAAATACTGTATATGTATGTACCAACAGCTCTTACATGTTCGAACTTGCATCCATTTAAAACACTATCCTTATTGTAGCTTAACGACCAGTGAATTAGTATTATTAATTTGGTAGATGTTTGTCTATTAACGTTGTAGTGTTTTAATAACGTTTTGATGTTGATATTTCCTCATAACCGTGACGGCATTTGGTTATTATTTTAAATAAATTATCTTAGATAATTATCAATGATTTGCCAAACTAAATGTTATGAAACAACTCGGTTAAGGCACATTTGAAGGAACCTACACATTTGTAAAATTATTCTAATAAATATTGTTGTAAAAAATAGAATAATTATTATTATCAGAATTTCACCATCTAACGTTTGCTGCGCTTGGAAACATAAACGCAGCATTTATTCATATTCAATAAATCTCTACATTATTATTTATATTATAATATTATAATGTTATATAATAATATAATAGTGTAATACAAAAGTAATAGTGTAATTATTAAATTAAAAAATAAATTAATAAATGACATTAAATAACATATATTTATTTTATAAAAAAATAAATTCATAAATAGATAAAATAAATTAATTTATAAATGAAATATATTCCTAATCATAAATGCTAAATGATATTTGAATATTAACGATTAACATTTAAGTATTCAATATATTATTAGTATTATTATAATATTATCTAATATTATAATAAAATATTATTGATAACATTATCCCAAGAAGAATATTATCGCATGTTCTCATAATTTCATTTGAGTCTGGTGTATTATTATGCATATTGCTGGAATTATTATAGACTCAAGGACAAAAGTTTTCATTATTTTTTAAGTTTTCATTATCTTCCATTATTATCAAGTAATGAAAGTAAATTAACGTATTATCATAATGTAATTATTTTTTATTAATTTGCTGTTTGCAAATTGTCCATATATTATAATATTATTTAATTATTTATTAAATAACAATTATAAAATAAATTAATTAATTATTAATTAATTATTAATTAATTATTAATTAATTCCTTTGTCTATTTTCGAGAAACCTAAGTCTTTCAACACCTGACATGTATCAATGCTGAACAGAGCTTATGGCAGAGCATACACCGACACGTTCACACCGTTCATGGATATCTTTATCCAACATATTTGATCATGATTTCATGAATCGACGAACGTATAACTAAGGACCGCTTGACTAAAATCCATGCTATGCTGGAATTTGTAGATGCCACAATTGTATGTGCTTTCAAAATATGTCTATAACGACAAAGCCAACTTAGAACGAACTTTAGAGCAAAGTGGTGTTTGGTTTGTTAAAGACAAAGCCAACTTAGATCAGCTAACTGAGTTTACTTATTTTATACAATTTATTAATAAAAAATGATGTTAAATAATAAAGAATTAAATAATTATAAATAATAAATAATTATGCATATTGCTGGAATTTTTATAGACTCAAGGAAAAAAGTTTTATTTTGTTAACAAGCTTTCGATCGTTTAGATCTTCTTCAAGTTAAAATCCCTTTCAATTTGATCCTTTTCAACTTAAAAATGATCTAAACGATCGAAAGCTTGTTAACACAATAAAACTTTTTTCCTTGAGTCTATAATAATTCCAGCAATATGCATAATAATCTACCAGACTCAAATGAAATTCTAATGTAATAAATATTTGTAATATAAGATTTTATATAATTTATATTTATATAAAGTTAGAATTTAAAAATAAAATTTAAACTAACTACTGAGTATGAACTTCTTAGCAAAGTGATGTTTGGTTTGTAATTATTGTGACGTGCGGTAAACATCTCAGTGTTAAGTGACTTTATCACACTTTAGAACTAAATACAGTGGACATTTTTTAGCTCAGGCTATCTAGATGCTGCGTTCATGACAATCATGATGTAATTATCACGTCTAAATATTTAAAATTTGAGCAAAACGGTATTTCGTCATGCCGATAGAGCAATCGGTTGTTGCGTGATAGAGGGATCAGCCTTCTCTACTGATGTAACTGCTTTCATTTTACGTATATTTATTGTCATTACGATATCTCGTTACGTTATAAGTTATGCCGAATTACTGTAATTTCATACTACATGATGGAGATAATCAGTAAATTACTTTCATTTTGGAAGAATAACAATGAATGGAAACACCGCTCTTAAATGATCTTAAACTTTATGAATATTTAATGGCAATCATCTAACTTTCGAATGCTCTGTGGATTTAGATCTTTTCGGAACACTGACAATCCATAAGTCAGCACTGTCTCTAACAGGAACCGAAAATAATGCAAATCCGATTTGAACAACAGTGTAGGGATAAAACAGTGTAAAATAAAACATTTGTCCTTGAGTCTATAATAATTCGAGCAATATGCATGATATTCTAATAATATATAAAACATTGTTATTTATTATGGCAAATAAATTTTAATTTATTTGTAATAATTGAGAATTCAGAAAGCTTTATTAATAATTCTTAAGAAGGTCAATATTTTCTTACTTGCTTTGAATAATCCTAAAACTTGATATATTAATATTAACTAATATATTAATATAACAAATTGCATATAAACGTAGTGGCTCTAATAATTATGTAGTCGATAGTAAATGACTGGTAATTTACCTGCATTCCAATGATCGAATATATAAAGAATAATATTGTTATCAGCAGACAGACGTATGGTAATGCCTTAGAATAACGATTAATATAAATGATTTATGTTTCGTAAATACTTTAAACGATTGAATAAATGTCCAGAGTAACATTCGTATTGTATATCCCTGGCGAAGTAGTTTCACAAGGCGTGCAGCTCGGAATAGTCGCAGAAAGCTCAAATTGAGAAAATTATTCTAAATTCAAAAATATAATACAATAATTCGACACCAATAATCTAGAACCTTGTTTTTACTATTCCTTGAACTGCTTCTATAACGATTCTATTGAACAAGCGATCGAAATTTAAATTCAAAATTGATTCTAACTTACTGCAATCTCGGTAACTAGAACATCTGTAATGCTTCCAATTACAGTAATAAGATCGAACACGTTCCATCTATCTTTTAAATATCGCTAAAATTGTTGGTCGTAAAGTATTAGTAAAGTCAGCATGTCAACGGAAAATGTAAATATATACCATAAAGGTAGAAACGTTAGCAGTGCTATCCTGAGAAAAATTAACGTTAAAACAATTTAAAATTTAAAATATTTATCTTGAAGAGTTATCTCCAGATATTATAAATGAAATAACAAATTAATCAAATTTGTTGCTAAATTTTAGTTTTTGTTTCTTAAATACTGGAAAAGGATTTTCCATCAGAGAAATTTTTAATTCTGAAATTTTGTCAAAATTATTTTTAATCAATTTTAAAGGGAAATACAAAAAAAAACATGAAGGGTGATTGTCGTGTTGCCTAAAGCATGCACGCAGCATTTTCACATTGAATGGCAACACTCAGGCGCTGTATGAAAACCTGACCGCTTGATGTTCCCGGGTGGTTCGGTGTGTGACTGCGTTTTGGAGGTACTCTTTAGTATTCTGACCGGACGAAATATACGTCTGTTTAACTTGAATCATCAATCGGATATTTATACCATGAGTCTGAACGCTAGTTCAGACTCATTCTTCCTAGTGATGATATAAAAAGATGAAATTCGGTCATTTCAACAGCTGCAATTGGTTTCCCGTATTTGTATTTAAAATTGCATTGAAAAAACTGACAGGAAAACATTAAAAAGGGAATCGATTACATAACTGCGTACTACATTAAGTTATAAAATTGTAAAGACAGCGGCACTATTCTCGCTACTCAATTATCCTGTAAATGAATGGTCGAATTGAAAAAATCAAATTTTAGTTATTTTTCTAACACGATATGCGATTAATGTATTCTAAGTTATGTAAAATTTGTTTCTCTCAAAACAAATAAAGTTACATTAAAAAAGCTGTTATTCAAAACTAATTAAATTTTAAATTTACTTGCAAACCAAGAGCAACTATTTTCAGGATTGCTTCGATTGTAAAGAGTAATGTAAATGAAGTATTTAAGTATGCAAGAACGTTTGCGTATCTGCTTGAGCTGTTGTGATGCTAAAACGCAAACACAAACATAAAACAAAATTTATAATATTTAAATAAAATCTCAACAATATCAGTATAATGTTATAATTTTAATATTTTAATGAATTATTATTTAATGAATTGATTAATCAAATTAAGGAACATAATGCAAAAATGCATTAAATGCATTTTTGTTAATGAGTCAAATTAATTATAAACAAATTATAATGAAATAAAGTTGAGTTTTTGTGTCGATCATCAATTTAAATTTTGTCAACAAGAATGTTACTAAGTTCATTTTAAAATGTGAAAATGGATTAATTTAAATAGCCATTAACTAAAACCAAGTGCATCAAATAATTAAATAAATACAAATAATAAAATCATTTAATTATTTAAAATCATTTTTTAATCGTTAAATAATTAAACTAAGTACATCGAATAATTCAAAATTTTTACATAAATAATGGGCATTTTTCATTCGACCAAATTTATTAGATTATTAGATAATTATTATATTATAATTATTATAATTATTTATTTTTCTTATTTCTTATTTATTTTTCTTATTTTTCTTATTTGCTTTAATTATTCCCTAGGCCACAGTGATATATTTTCACATCCAGATAAATTATATCAGTTAGGCACAATATTTGCGCCCAAAATATCTTTTATGATGATAAGTAATTTAATAAAATATATTTTTCTAATATGAATTATCACTTCCAATTTATTAAATATGTACAGCCAAAAAACTGCGATAGTTTCAGTAATACGTAAATGGATTAATATATTTATAAATGATATGCTTCGTATGAGACAATTAACTATACCATTTACAACTTTTATGGTGATTTAATGTAATTTTATGTAATTTATGCAAATTATACAGAAGTAAGCTAGCATTTAAAATATGGAAACATTTTATCTAAATCTTACACTTTAAAAATTGCCGGAAATTTAGATAATCGCTCTGTATTTAAAAATTAATTTTGAGCGTTGAAATAATCATCCGATATGTTTGGATGGTAAATTTAAATAAACGTTCGCATTTTAAGGTTATCTTAAAGAAAGCATTTACCTCTTCTGTTCAATCTCACGGCATTACAAAAATTTGAAAATAAAAATGTAGACCAAATACCCACCCAATGAAAATGGTAAAATATCTTGTACAATACTATTACTAACTTGCGAAATCAATATTATTATATTTATATTAATATATAAGTTTATACATTAATAATGTCAAACTTACATTATACTGTAAATAACCTATTGAATAACAGAATTTAATAGAATATAAATATTTATATTTAATATTAAATAAAATATTAACTTTTTGACTTATTAACTTTGTTAGTTCGCATTTTAAGGTGACCATAAAAATAAAGAAAGCATTTACCTTAAGCATGAGAACAAATGTATTTGCGGCAATCAATATCATAATAACATATTCGAAATTTGTGGAAACCACAACTTTCCATATTTTATAACGCAATGATTTTGGATTTTTTGGAACTGTGCGATATATTAATTTTGCATTCATCACGAAATCTATGCAACTTTTCTAAACCATTTATAATATAAGCGTATAAGCAAACGCATTATAAAATGGCAATTAAAACTGATGTAAAAACATTTTAATCAAAATATTGAAAAATTAAAATTTAACATATTTTTTATTTTACAAAATTAGATTCGGGTTATAAAGTGAATTGTATTATTAAATACATTATATTATAATATATTATTGTATATCGCAAATGTATTTAGTATTAAAATAAATGTCAAATAATTTCAAACTTTGCAAATTTTTTCATATTTTACGATTTTATTACTACGGATATTTGATAGTAAATTCTTTTGTTTCAATTGTTTGATGCAGACAATTCGTCAATAATATCGAATTAATTGATTAATTTATATTTCCGATATAAATGCTGCCTATCAAGAGATCTATTCTATACGAATTGACTACCTTGGGAATATAGCAATATTTAATATTGAACTAACAGTATTAATAATTAACAGTTTAATAAAAGCTTAAATAATTTTTAACAGTAATATTTAATAATAAATATTTAGTAATATTTATCATAAAAATAAATATTATAAATAATAATATTTGTTATAAATATTTTGTAATATTTAACGAATTAATAAAATAATACAATATTAATAATTAATAATACAAAACATTTTTTAATGATATAATTAATTTATTTCATTAAATATTTAATGAAATAAATAATATTTAATAATAAATATTTAGTAATATTTATCATAAAAATAAATATTATAAATAATAATATTTGTTATAAATATTTTGTAATATTTAACGAATTAATAAAATAATACAATATTAATAATTAATAATACAAAACATTTTTTAATGATATAATTAATTTATTTCATTAAATATTTAATGAAATAAATAATATTTAATAATAAATATTTAGTAATATTTATCATAAAAATAAATATTATAAATAATAATATTTGTTATAAATATTTTGTAATATTTAACGAATTAATAAAATAATACAATATTAATAATTAATAATACAAAACATTTTTTAATTAATTAATTAATTTATTTCATTAAATATTTAATGAAATAAATTAATTATATCATTAAAAAATGATATAATATTTATTTCATTAATAATAATGTAATAAATATATTTATAAAATATTTAAATTTCTAGTAAAATTTCACATTTATAAATAAATTGATTATAATCTATTATTTATTTTATGATAAAAATTTTTATTTATGTCAAAAATTATTTAAAATGCAAACAGTAGACTTATCTTCTAGATTTTACATTTTGGAAGTTTGCTTTGTATATTATGATTTTGAAAATCGAGGTGAGATGTAACAGTATTTTACTGCAAATATCAAGCAATGAGAAATCAATAAAGTGTGATTATTATAATCCATAACTATAAATAAATGATTACTATCAGCTGGGCATATTGACACTGAATACAAATAAATTTTTTGAAAACTGTATTTGTTCACATTTTTATTTTCTTCTGGAACCAAACTACAAAGCATATATTACCAATAGGAAATAATATAAAATGTTTTATGCTCAATTCGTACTTTTGGTTTCACAAATAGAGTGGTTACAGACCTGATTGCGATCAATGTCAGCCTCGCCAAGTTCCTTTTGCCCTTGATCTTGGAATGTTATAATAATAAGAGCGACAAATATATTAACAAAAAAGAACGGAAAGACTATAAAATAAATAACGTAGAAGATCGCCATTTCGGTTCGATGTCTTGGTCGTGGGCCCGTGCCAACTCCTGTGGCTTCCATGGAATGCTGCAACACCCTACAAATACTGATGAATATTTTCCAATAAAAATATATAATTACGCAGGCCATCCTTCGCCAGTTTGTACTGTAAACAATGTCAATAGTGCCTCTGCCAAATTATCATAACTAAATTCCCATTTATTCCACTCGCGTGTTTCTACTGACGGAGGTTGATTAAATTCTGTATATGCCAAATAATAGCCTCTGAAATATAAATAGAATTGTGACATATAAAAAATTAAATATTTTTTTAAATCAAATGCTATAAAGTATTGATTAATTGATATTATTGATTAAATCGGCTATTTAATCGAATATTAGGTTGTCTTTTGTTAACTTTTAACATTTTTAAAATGTGCATTTTCTATACGTTGATAAACAATAACATTTTTAGACATTGACTAAAAGTCATTTTAATATTATTATTAAATAATATTGTCTATTATTAATTTAATATTTTAATATTGTTAAATAATAATTAATTGATTTGCTTGATTTATGCGATATATAATTGTTACGATAAATATCAAAATGTTATGTAAAGATATATTAAATGTGACCTATCAAGATTTTCTGAAAAAAAACCAAATATATAAAAATTCAAAATTAATTTTTTTTTTAACTTTGCAACAAAATTTATTTTAAATTAAATATAAACATCTGAAAAATACTTATTTTCTTATTTATTGAAAATAATATATAATATAATAAAACAATAATATAAAATATTATTATTAATATTAATTTTATATTAATATTATATAAAATAATAATATAAATAATATATCGTATTAAATGTTATAATATTAAAAGTATTTATATATAAATTTTCAAGAACATAAAAATACTATTTGACAATTTGTACAAAGAGACATTATATTAAATAATAACGTAGGGAAACAAAGATCACCGTGAACGTTGCACTCCAATTGCAGCAGAATGCAATTGGAATGTAAAAGTCCGCAATTGTTTGGCACATTGTATCCAGATTTTATAAAATTTTAATTAAAAACGTTTTATTCTGTTCTTATCATTTTGCTAACAAACATTTCGTAGACACTTGATGAATTTAAGTATAATTATATATATTTATATATAATTAAATATCTTATTAAATAAAATTTTTTATATGTATTGCAAATCGTCCCGTCTAGAGTATGTTTAGCACATTAAATCTTTACGACTCTATTTGTATTTCAACGTGCTTATACTACAATTTAGTCTTGCTGTTTAACAAGAACTTATGAATAAATGCTTACACTACCAATTACATGACTGAGCTGATCACGATAATGTATGTTAAATCCAACAACAAACAGAGTCATTACATTTATTAAATATTTGATCATTACATTTATTAACTATTAGTCAGTTTAAACCACGGTCTGGGGTCTTTTGCAGACTTATTGTTATACAATTAGTATAATGTAGAACCAAACAAACGAAAATAAAATATTAAGTTAAAATATTATAATTAACTTTATGTAATAATTTAGATAATGATAATATTCAAAAATATAATAGAAGTTATCATATCCTTAATTGAATCAGATAAATCTTCTAATTTTCCACCTATCGAAAAATTTTCAAATCATTTACAAGTATTTTATAGCTGAACACTAATGACATTTTGGTATATGACAGAGTATTCATGTGTCTTGTCATATCATCTTATGATTATCTTCAATAGTAATTATAAATTAATGGAAATTATAATTGTTGTTTTTATTAAAAATTAAACATTTAAAATTCTTAAGTTTTAATAATAAATAATTTAAAATAATAATTTAAAAGTATTTAAAATTATTTGAATGATACAATACATAATATATAATGATATGATAATATAGTGAAAGTATTTTTAAATCTGAAAATTAAATATTGCATGTTATCATTTCAATAGTCGTTTTTGGGGCTATTAATGTAGACTACATTAATAGTTAATGTTGATAACAAAAGTGTATAACTCATGAATTAAAATTTAATTTATGAATTTAAAATTAATTAAGCTAATTTATAAATATAAACCAAAAGGAACCAATTTCTACAAAATACAAAGACGGCAGGTTTAATGAGATACGTCATTTTAAAAATAAAATAAATTTATATTCTCAACATTTTTTTGTGATTTTTTACTCACTTGCACGTTTGTTCTGTTGTTTTTGATAGATCACTGCAATAGAAAAACTTTCCTTTAAACAGCTGGACAGCCATTACTCCGAATATAATTTGGAATAGAATGTAGACAATTAAAATGGTTATAACTTTACGAAGTGCGATGACAACGCAATCAAAGACCGCCTGTAATTGAAAATATATAATAAAAATATATGTATTTTTCATACAAAACATATTAATTTAAAAAAGTGTTGCTTTATACCTACTGATTTCAATTAAAATATTAATTATGCATTTAATTAGATACTATATAAGTATAAAGTATATAATTGAATGAATCGAAAAGACTCAAACAGCATACACTAACTCTATGTTGTTTCGACTTTTGAGTCTCGTGAGTGAGAAGCTGCTGCACAATTGGATTGATATGCAGCATCCCTAGACAGCTCAATAAGTCCTTCTAGTACACATCCATGTAATAAGAATTAACACGAATAATTCATCACGAATAATTCACTTACCAGGATCAGCATGTAGGATTTAAAAATTTATTTAATGAAGGAGATGCACCAATCTCCTTCATTACTGGTAGTAATGAAACAAATGACTTACTTTTCCCTTGCTTTTATATAAAAGTAATGATAATAAATATTTATTTATATAATTTATATTTTTATAAATATAAAAGCAATATTTATATAAAAGTCATTCCCTTACTTTTTTATAAAAGTAAGGGAAAGTAACTTACTTATATAATATAATATATATAATATATATAATATATTTTTAATATATTTTATATATAATATATACTATATATAAATAATAATAAAATATATAAAATAACATAATTTTTTTCAAGAATAAGATTTATTACACACACAATATAAGGTTACCCGCAAATGGGTCCGAAATATTAAATTTAAATTAATTTTTTAGGTGATGTAAGTTTTCGTCACATTGGACGATTGATTGCGAATCTGTCACATTTCGTTATACTCCGGGTACACAGTTTGTCCAATACCGGCGCAAGCAGGATGACCTCTAGTTGAGCGTGCCGCCCCTATGCACATCAATGCAGACTTGGCCATAACTACGCTTATTTGCGAGCGTAATGTTTTTATTATATCGCTGTACATGTGTAATCCCTTGCCTGCCTTTAGCGACGCAATTCTTTTGATTGTAATGTTCGCCGCCGGTCCTATTGTCCCGTTTCCGGCAATGACAAACGGGATGAATGAAGCTCTTTCATACCGGCTCACCATCTCCTCGTATTTAGCCCGCTTTCGTGTCCCGTGATATTGGAATGGTGTGGAGTTGTTGTCAGAGGCATTTGACGGGGCCAGATGATTAAAAGAGCAAAAGTCCAACATGGACCGCTCCGTCCAACTTCCAAACAATCCACGACATTCAACGTCCAGCCTGGCATCTCGATCTAGTGTAGATTATGCTCTCTCAAAAATCACATTTTCATCGAGTGGCTGAAGTACTGGCTCGATTGCTACCGCAGAGCACACATTTGACAATTCTTTTGCAACGAGGTCAATCAGGGTGTTATGCCTGATAGTTGGCAACCCTCCCGTCTGGCAGGAAAGAGTGTGAATTATGCTGAAATCATCTCCGCATTGACATTTGTGTGTGGCAAAAGGAGGATTCCAGCCGTAGCGTGCATATATATTAATATATACGTTATATATTGTATTGATTATTTTAAAAGGTTATTTTCCTGTTGCAAATTTTAGACAGGGGCTTTATAAAGTTCAAAAAAATTCCGTAATGAATAAAATATGTCTATTGTTTAATTACATTTGCAAACTTACGAAAACTTATAATGATATTATAAGTTTACAAATGATTACATTTGCAATAATATCATTTCATATTTATATTATAATATTTTAATTTTAGATTCTAAGTGGACTATCCTACTTCATGGTGTCATAACAAAAAACACAGACCCATATTATCGGGAATCGACATAATTAATCGAATTACTTTGAAAAGTATTGAATATAGCATACATTATAAATCAATTAATATAGATCAAAAATTATAGATCAAGAAATGGTATATTTCCAAAAATTAAAAATATATTTAAACGCAAACCACATTACAATAAATATGGTATTATACATCAAATAACACATGTGATAGTTGAGATAGGGTGTATATAAGTAAAACGTGACAGGATTTATCAAACTGTATTGTCAACATAAATGTTCACTTAAAAAGGAATTGGATTAGGGGCTGTTATAGAACATTCCTTAAATAATGATCATACAATAGGGTTTAAATAATAAGCGCCTTTATTTTTGGCCAGTCGTCTATGTTTGGCGAGCAATAAAATATAAAATTCAGTCATTACATTATATTCGAACAATTTATAAAAGATGAAAGAAAAAACTAAAATATAAAATTAATTCATCAGATTAAATTCGTACAAACAGAGAGAGAAAAACAGAGAAGAGAAAAAAGAAAAAAACACTGACTACCGAGACATGGATGAACAATTCATTCCCCTATTTACGTTCCTTCGATATTCTGATACAGGATATAACAAAGCTCTTGTAATAAATTTCGGTGCCAATATGTGGCATATTATACAACTGTGAATGTCTTGTATTATGAGAATTCTGATTTGCTGGAGGCGTTATAAATAGTGGCAGGATTTATCAAACTGTATTTGTTAACATAAATGTTCACTTACGAAGGAATTGGATTAGGGGATGTTATAGATCATTCCTTAAATAATGATCATAAAATAGGGTTTGATATGAGTGAAATGATTTCCGTAGAGAATAAACTCTTGGATTTAAAGTACAAGAATTTTCATTCAAATAAGTCATGGTTTAGTAACAAATATTATTGAATTGTAGTAGACTGTATTTTATTTATTATTTAAAACTGTTTCGTCTTTAAGCAATTATTGCTTTTATGTTTTCATCTCTTTTCATTTCGATGTTTTGATGAAAAAATAGGCACAACTAATCGTTTGAACTTCTGAGATAGTATAATTCCGCAGAAGTTATCGTGATTTAAAACATTTAACCTACGAACAGCGGCTCATGAATCTCAATATGCAATCACTATCATCCCTTCGACGCTTAAACGATCTTGTCCATGTATGACAGGCAATGAAATACAATGATGATCCTATAAGGACACTATTTACTAGTAATAACTCAAGATTACGCGGTCATCAATTTATGTTGCAACGTAAATCATGGAGAAAGAAGACATGCTTGAATTTCTCAGCTAGAGTTATTCCTGTTTGGAATGGTTCGCTGAAACAGTAAAAGCGGAAATCAAATGTGTTTCGAAAATCTCTCAAGTCGTAGCTTTGGGATTTTATTCTTTTTCAATTGCCTTCATCATTACTGATTTCAAGATTTACTGTCTTTTCGTGTGTTCTTATCCCTCCTTTTATTCTTTAATTTGTAATTTGTAAGGTGTCTACATGAGCTGTGCTCGTTGACATTCTAGTTATAATAATCATCAAATATCTAGCATTTTTCAACTGTTTTATATAATTTTATCTTGATGATAGCATTCAGCTATCGGAAATTCGATTTCAATAAAAATTCTATTTACTCTCTTTTTTGATCAGTTTATAATTTGTAAAGTGAACAACAAATGTATAAAAGTTATTTAATATAGGAATTTATTCAAATTAATCAGATTAAACAAAGAGGGAGCTACCAAGAGTTAACCATCCTATCTCAATTTGCTGAATATTGCAGAGACCATCACACTTCAGCTATCATGTATGAAGATGGTTTGAAGATTTTGTGTCCATTATATGGTAAATCTAATTAAACAAAATTGCATTCAGATTTTAACAAAGTCAGTAATAATATATTTATTTAACGTGACAAATGCGTGCCAGCTACACGCTTTCAAGTCCACGATGATATCAACATCGAAGAAGTCCACAATTTTATTCTGATGATAGCAGTTAGCTATCGGAAATTCGATTTCAATAAAAATTCTATTTCCTCTCTCCTTTAATAAGTAAATGTTTTTGTGCGTTAACAACACATTTATAACATGTGCAATATTGTAAGGAAGCTGGAGGACAATACAACGAAATTGATGTAAAGTTAAATGTTTAGTAATAATAATCGCTGTTTTCACGCGATTTGTTATTTTTTCGAGATTTTATTGATAATATTCATTTTCTTGAATTATCCGGAACAAATCAGGTTGTGCTATGTATTTTCCCAGCGTTGTTGATCAAAAACTGAAAATAACTTATTGGTTGATGGCATTTGACAGCATAGGAATTTAGCATTTGACATCATAGGAATTTGAAAAATATATAGACATAAAAAATATATTTTGTCTATAAATAGACAAAATATATTTATGTAAGAGCAATTACTTTTTGCAAAACCGAATGACAATTGCAATTGAATTTTTATCGAATACAAAATTAGAATAAAGATTAATTTAATTTAATACAAATTAATTATAAACTTCAAAAGCAAAAATATAAAAATATAAATTTAAAAATATAAATTTATTAATAAGTTAATATTTAATAAATATTATAATACAATGAAATATTAATTTATAATAATTTTATAATTAAACCATAACATTGTAAACAGTATTTATACAATATAATTTATAATATAAATATATTTACAATCATATAAATTGACTTAAACAATATATAGGCATTTATAGGCACAATATTTTATGTTATTATATGGTTAGTACATCGAAAATATAAAAGAAATTAAACAAATATATTTAGATGCGTAAACATTTGGATGACAAAACGAAAATTAATTATATATTAATTATAATCAAATTATTATTAATCTACTTTTTATCTTTATCAATAACTTTTATTTAAGTAATTTCTTTAATTTTAGACATGTCAACCATACTCTTCTTAAATAAATCATTTAATCTGTTTTCGAAACATGGCGAAAAGTACAGAAATGTTAGGTGGCTTAAATTCCTATTTTCTTACAAAGCGAAAAACTTAAAATAAACGGATAAGACAAAATGTTCAGATGTTTCTTATTAAATTTTAAAATTTGACGAATTATACCTTTAACTTTGGAACTTTATTTATTGTTTTAAGTGGTCTCAACACTCTCAAAACACGGAGAGATTTTATTGTATTAAGACTTTTTCCTGCAGCGGTCTCGCCTTTAGGTGAAAATCTAAACAATGAAACTTTTAACAAAATGTTGTGACCGCATAAATTTACCGGAAACCAATTGCTGATAGTGCACATACCACAACAATCCCATCAATGACGTTCCAAATATCTCTACAGTATGAACCAGGATGTAGAATAACACCGATGTCAATTATCTAAATTTTTCATTTTGCATTCAAAAATACAATTTAATTTCATAATGATTAATAACTTTATTTTAATTTCATTTAAACGATAATAAATTGTTTTATTTTAATTTCATATTAAATTAATATAAGATTATGTTTAAGATTAAATTAATTTTATTTTCTCAGAATAACATATGATATAATCTTATAAAAAATGAATAAGATTTCATTATTAAAATTAATTTAATTTACTTAAATGCATTTGTTTAAATTGATTTCTAATTAAAATTATAAAGGATTAAAATAATTAAATTATGAAGATAAATCACGAATATAAATGTTTACATTTTATATTAAATTTTAAAATCAAAAATTTATATTTGTAAGTTTATAATAAATTTAAAAATTTATTTAAAATTAAATTTAAAATTTATTTTCATTTTAACAATTTTTTAATTCAGACACGAAAGAACGACGATATCGTTTCGATATCGTCGTTCGAAACGGTTTTTATGATACCGTTTCGTCATCAGATGACTCATATCCTACTGCTGATGCAGAGTAGAACTAGAATACAGAAAGAAACAAGTCATGTGTATGAGGTACTAGAACACCTCAAGTATCATCACAGAATGCTAAACCAGCACACTACGACCTAATCAAATTTGGTGAAGGCAAAAGTGCTGGTTTTTTTAATTATTTATATTAGGTAAATGCTTTAGCTTGAGTGCTGTGTAGAATTCAGGTGTGGATACACATTTCTATATTATTTTTGGTAAGGAATCATATTCTAACGACTTATTAGAAACCTAACCTATGTGTGTGATCCGCTAGCCGGATCACTGTTTTTCATGATGTCACTTGCATTGAATGTTTTTAATTTAACTTGATTACATCTGTGAGCTGACATTCTTCTGATTGTGGCACGATATTATCCTCTTAGGTTTTATCATCCAGGGTGGGTCTCATCAGCTGCTAATCCGGACCTACATTTCAGTTTCGACCCTTATTATCTGCTTACAACGTACACTGGTGCTGATCGGATTCGAACTTAGGACATATTTTTCGCGATTCAACGCCGTTAGGATAACTGCTACAGTGGTGTAGATACACATTTCTGTATAGAAAGTAGATATACAATTTGAAGTAGATATAACTTTTTTGGACAGATCAAAATGTGATATATTGCCATATATGGAAAATGCAAAACATTATTAAGTCCTTCAATATTCAACATGTGTATTGTAAAACTCTAATTTTACATGCATTTAAGCATGTGAATGCATCTCTCATGCATTTAAGCATTTTCTCACATACTTATTAAGTTAAGTTTAAGTTATTAAGATTTAGTGTGGCAGTACTTAAAAGACACAATAGATGATTCACAATAGTAAGGATGAAAGCCGCACAAATTTGCCATCAAGACGAAGACACCTACAACTGATACTTATGTATTCGTTCTAAGTCGAGGGTGAAAAGTCGATCAAGAAGGCATGCAATCCATACTGAATTATGGACATTAACATCCTAATGTAAAGTAAAGCTTTTGAAATGGAAGTTATCAGGATCCAGGTACACATAATGTAGCTGTTACTGTTTTTGCACACATTTTATATATGCATGGTAAATGACCATGCCTCATGGAGTCAATAAGATATTCAAATATTCCGTACTACTGAAAACTTATAATGGCTCTTTCGACATAGAAAGTGTATCGAACTTTCGGAGAGTTCCACCTCTGTGAAATTTCACCATCTTCAATTTTTTAGCATTTACTCCTAAAATAATTGTTCGAGTAATACTATTTGTTAAGGCATTAATCGAAACAAAGAAAGATTTCGAAATAGAATAACTATATAGTCTGTGTAAAGAACTGGGTATATTTTAGATGATCATCTATTCAGTATAGGTGGTAAGCCCATCACGAAAAACGCAAATAGCAATGGACTTTAGGGATCACTTTGTAACAATCCACGATTCTTAACAGTCAATTTAGGCATTTCCTTTGTAATTTTTTTTGTAATGAATTATATACTCAAATTTAGTCAGATTTGTGACAAATCAGAAACATTTTCATCAGTCGATACCGAACTACTAATCGCTGAGTTAAGAATATTCCTCTTTGAATATCTAAACACTTCATTATCACGAATCCTGTATAAATGATTAGAGTTATTCTCTCGTCATTCCTTAAGCTGCTTTAACAGTCTTTCTAGCTTCCCGCCCTGATGGAGACATATCTATATGAAGATATAGATATTATATACATTCTTATATAATTCCGAATCCTTTAACCTTTGGGCGTTCTATGTATCTGACTCATTAGAACGTTATTCACAGATACCGGTATGGCGGTATGTTCAATATTTTAGCTGGTAGACGGTGACAACTAATTTTGACTTTTGAAAACAAACGAACATTGATACGTGTTGATATGCAAGTTATTGCGTCTTTTTTGTTTTGAAACTGAGATAAAACGCGAATATTAGATAAGTGTCGGGATTGATACTAAAATCTATCTCTAGCTTTAGACCCATATCCCTTATTCCTGCTTTTACTAAGCTGCTTAAACAAGAATTTTTACGTCGTGTTTGAACTACTCTATCTAGTTGTATAAGTAATATTAAATAAGGCGATAACGGTGCGTAATCAATGGCACAAGAGGTTGCGAAAACTGTTCAAGCAATTTCTTTATAACTTAAGCAAAAGTTTAACTTTGATGAACTAATTTTTAATGGGTCCTCAACAGTCGAATTTAAATGTAAAAGATGCTTATTTAATATTTGTCCTAATTCATCAACATCCTCCTTTAGTGCTTTTATATCTTTCAGCTAGAAAATGATTATTGGGCCACATAACGATGTTTATTAGCATAAATCCCACATAAAAGGTCTTGTTGAACAAAATCTCTCGAAACCAACTAACAGTGAGTACAAACGGCAATTGGCTTCTGTATATTTTAGTTGAAGAACAATGTAGTCTTTAGAATCATTGCCTAATTGGGTAGATCGTGATATTAAATTTGAGATAGAAAAAGTAAATAGAAGTGATTCGGGAGATGCAGTATCAGAATAACATAATTTAAACGATGCGATAGAGTCAATACAATATCGACCTGATTTAATACACTAACAATTGCTGCCAATTGCATTCTTCCTGCTACAGGAAAAATAGTAGACTATTTTAGAAGTGGAGGTCGCAAGATCTTTCGTGCTAACAAAAGATCTTTTAAAAATTAAAAGATCAAAAAATTAATTTACTCTAATATTCAATACACATATTTGTAATCACTTAGCTAACAAAGTTACAACTTCATTTATTATTATTTTTATTAATTACATTTTATAATCCGCTGCATGGTAAATTCACTTTGCATGCTTGGACTGGACAATTTTACGACATATATAATCAGTCGAAAAACATATTTGAGAGTGCAAATCATAAAGTAAGTCAAATTATTGTTTCCTGACTTTGATTTCTAAATTATCTCGGTTAAATTTGTTTTACACTTTTCCAATTTCTAGAAAGCTGGAAGAATGATAGAGATTACGGACAAGTTTGGCTTTGATATATATCCTTCTTTAAAAACAAACACCATACGATTAAGCGATGATTTTTATTTATCTTTAGAATTATTTTAAAAATTAAAATATCAATATATGCTCTTATTTATACCTTTTTGACTTAAGCTCTTATTCAAAATTCAAATATTTGTAGCTATTAAAGGCTATTTATTGGTATATTAGCTTTTGTTAGTACGTAATAATCTTTCAAATTTAACAAAAATGACATCACTAAAATGATTAATTACTTAGAAACATTGTCTTGAAGATTGCAGGATGTTTTTTTTCAGTCGACAAAGAGCGTATTTTATTATCAAATTAAAAACGCTATCGCAATTTACCTTGAATATCATTTCAATTGTGAATATACCAGTAAATGCATGATCAAAATAATTTAAGATTTTGTTGCGTCGGCTGTCATCATAAACCGGGTCTTCGGCAGCTAGAGCGATACTACTTGCGCTTATAATCATTATAATGAACAAATCAAAATGATGGAGATTCACCACATAGTGACAGAATATTCTTATCCTAAAAAGTAAATGACAGCTGAATTCAATAATGTCTAATTGGACAGAAATGTATTGAAAATTAAATTCACTCTTTTATTTTTTAATAAAATAAAAGAATGAATTAATAAATTATTAAAGTATTACAATTTAATAATTATAATCAATCATTACAAGCTGCGATGGATCTGTCGAAACGAGGAGCAAAGCAGTGAAGATTATTTCGTAAACATGAATGTACATTTACTTCAAAATAAGCCATTTCGTTCATTTACTAGCCGTCGCCCTCGAGACGTTGGGCAGCCTCGGAAGGAGACAACCGATTTCGCAACCTTGGCAAGTAAGCGATTAAACATTATCTGCAATTACCGCCGAGCAAAAACCTTTTTACTTCAACACATATGCGCGGCGATTCAGAGAAGAAACGCAGGATGTATCCGGGAACAGTCCCGTTCCATCTAGATGCGTCGCATGAAAACGTAGTTCGCTTGTCTGACTGTTAAAATGTGATTTAAAGAAAATATTTTTACTAGAAAATATTTTTTATTGCTACGGCAATGTTGGAAAACGAGTTTTGTTGAAATTTATATTTTGAATTAGTAATGTGCTGAAATTTCATATATTCTAATATAGAAGAAAATAAAAATTTTAGAATCAAAAACACAAACTATAATAATCAAGATTATCAATAAGCACGCGAGAGAAGTAAAAGTACAGTTGACCTTTGAAATGTAAAATACAAAATAATATATTAATATAATTATACAATTTAAAACAAATATAAAATAGTATATTAAACATAATTATATTAAATATTAAATAAAATTTATATTAAATTATATTAAATTAAAATATTATATGTATTATTAATTTTATTTTTTAATATAAAATTTATTTATTGATAAGTAAATAAAAATATCTCAAATTGGATCGAAAGTATTACGAACACAGAACAATATGAAAAATCAATTACCACAAATGAATTTTTATCAACTAATGTCAAACATTAAAGACATATTGCATGCGTATGGCCTGCGCTACTATAAAATCACTAACATCTTGTAACAAAAATCTAAGCATGCCATCCACGTAAAAGTAGAGTTTTGGCAAAAATATATAATTTTCGGTCAAAAATATATAATTCTAAATAATTTTAAATAATTCTAAAATGTGTAAATGTACAATATCATACAAAGTACGAAATGATGATAATGTATAAACATTCAAAGCTATACTTTGTTCGAAACTCGAATGACATGGTCTGTTTGGCACATGTAGAAGGTAGAAGGTAATACAAATTTTAAGAATTATCCAACATAAGGTACAAATTAATGTATTTTATTGTAACTTTTACAATAAAAGTTACAATTAACGTTTTAAAGAGTATAATTTATAAATAATATCAAGCCATTTTAATAATTAATACGTGAATAATTTAACAATACAAATAATAAATGATAAATAAATTAAATTACAAATTCTTAGTAAATCCTTTGTAAAAAATTAATTTAAATTAATAGTTAACAATAAATAAATTTTAAATGTATGATTTTTATAAAAAATTCTTAAAAATATCTAATTAAAAGTTCTTTGTAAATACTTTATTAAATAAAAAAGCGAGCGAAATCTAAAATTAGCTTTTTAAATTATTAGTTGAAAATACAATAAATTACCAAAAATACAATTTCCTTGTTAAATTAACACTTATCGAATCAGAATACGATAAAATACCCCAGCAAAATAGTACATGATCTTTAAAGAAACCGTGAGAATATCAGACCCAAAAGACACGAATTATTTTAATATTCTCTTGTAATTTAAATCAGATAGCACAATGATTATTCAATCATGTACTCTATTTAAATTTGACAAACTGAACTAATAGAATAGAAAAAAAATTTAATTGTTTAACGAATTTAGATTGAATTTAATTTGATCCATTCCTCTGTCCGCCCATAATATGAAGTCTATCTTAGAACGTTTATGTTTATTTTAGTAGGCCTAGTTACATGATCATGCACATGTCGACTCCCTTGATCCTACTTTATGAATTTAGTATTTTCTAATAATTGAACGTAATATTTAATCGAAATTCACATACGATATTCTCGTTTCTACAAGATCCAGTTTTTGAGTAAATCTACGTTCAGAAAATTCGGTTAAAATTTAAAGAATTAAAACAAATTTTACAGCAGTAATTTTACAATTAAAATAGGAGTTAACTAATTTGACAAATAGAACACTTGACTAATTATAACTGATATTTTGCAAACTTTATTTTTTGCGAAAAATATAAAATCATTTAATTGATTTTGAAGAAAGCCAATGTCGTTGTATATTAATTCTTAAAATTTCTTGATTTAATGTGTTATATTATAAATTGATTTTAAATTAGTGGAGAGAGTGAAATTATTATTTTGATTAAAAATCAAATTTTCGATAGCTGCTATTATTCTCAGAACAAAAGTATTATTATTAATAAATAATAATAATTTCACTCTCTCCAATAATTAAATATAAATGTAGAATTTTGCAAACTATCTATTTCGCGAAAAATATCAAAGTTTATTTGTTTATCTACATAAGACTATTTTAGCTACATACGGCTATTTATATATTTGCTAATTTTAATTATTCTAATTTCAAATTATGCTAATTTTAATGTTTGGATTTCATTTTAATCGAAAATTTAATAAAATTTCTTAAAATTTACTTTTTATTAATAAAATATTCATTAATTAATAATTAAAAAAATTAATGAAATAAATAACTATTTATTAATTATTTAATTATTTAATAATCAAATAAAAATTAATAATTTCTTTTATTATATAAAAGGTTATTGATATAATTATATCACAGTTAAAAGTATAAACAAATAAAAACGTACGGGTTAGTGCTGCTGAAAATAAACATAGATCGTTGGGGTAATATCATATCCTCAGATTTAGAGCTTTCGGAATCTATGGATATTTTATTTGCACCTTTCGGAATATCTTGGCTAAGCGTTGGCTGCAATTTATTGTCATCGAGGCTGCATGAATTTATAATATCTAGAACAAATATTCTTACAAAAATCTGTACGAAGAGTAAAATCATGCAATTTTTAATAAAAAATTCGAAAATTAATTTATTTGATTTAAACAAAGAACTTGTTATAAAAACTTGTTGTTAGAATTCGCTCTAAAATTCGATTATAAACAGCTTATTTTCCAAAATAAAATCATCTCCACGTTTACATTTAATTCGTGAAATGGAAATTTTATTATTAAAAATTGTATTGCATAATTTGGTATTATATTATACTATAATATTATAAATAATAATATATTATAATATAAATTATAATATTATAATTTATATTATTTATTATTATATTATATAGTATCATTGGTATTTTGTATTATATCATTGTGTATGTAAATATTAGTATTAATATAATAAAATATATTAGCAATAAAATATTTTTATTATAATTAACCTTACGACCATTTAAAAAATGAAAATTTGAAATATTAATTTTTTTACTAAAAATAGGAAGTAGCGTTAATTTATGACAAAAATAATGAATATGATTATCGCATTTGATTTTGATTGTATTCAGTTGCCATAATTTACTATTTAATTATTTAAATTTTATTTAGCATTATTTTTGAATTTATAAATAATATATAATACGTAGATTCAGTTACCTGACCTTATTAAATGAGCAAATATATGTGGCATCTTAACAAATAAATAATATTTTTTAATCTGTATTTCTAAAAGGATCGAAGGAGCTGTCCCATTATTTATCAAACGCTTTGATTGTTGGAAGAAAAGATTAGCATTCTAAATAGCAAACGTCCTACTGTTGATAGAACAGGTACATTTGTATTTTTAAATAACGCTATTTTCACAAAAAAAATTCTATTTTATGGTAAAACAGAATAAATACAGTTAATTAATTCAATTACAGTTTAATTAAAATGTAATTAAATTGTAATTCATGTAATTAAAATTAACAAAATAATTAAACAAACATTTTGTAACCAAACATTTGAATTTACAAAATAATTTATATTCTTTACAAATTGAAATTTATATAAAACATTTTAAATATTTCAGAAAACATTTTTATATTTTCAAGTGCTTTTTCATTAACACAAATATTTCATCAAATATTTTTAATTAATAATTGAACAGTGTTTTGAAGATAGTATTCCAAGATGTGCCTTGTTATATATAAATCAAATAAAATGTTAAAAACGTAAAAAATAAAATACCGAAAATTAAAATTATAAAATTTAAAGGAAACTTAAACAAATTGAATACCATTTTATAAAAATTAAAAAATTTTATTGGTAAACTTTATTTTATTAAATATAAAGAAAATAGAGATAAATTAATAAAAAAGGTCATTTTTAAAATAGGCTTTCGAAAAATAAAATTTACACAAAAGTAACAAAAATGATAAATAATTTTTGATAAATAAATAACTAATTTTTATAGTAATAAAAATTATTAATAAAAGTTAGCTTTTATTTAAAAATTTTATTTAAAAAATTTTACAGGCATTTATAAGAATCTTAATTTCAAAAATATATACCAGGAAAGAAAACTGGATCACAGTTAAAATCTAATCCAGGAATTTGGTCTAGATCTTCTTTGGCATAAATTTCCTTGTATAAATTATTAAATGATCGTTTTTGGATATCTTTAGGCATCGACGATTTATCAGAAACTGACGTTATTGAATACAGTAGATCTGGTGATATAGAACTAAATTATATAAACTATTACACTCTGATAATTTGTTAGGTGCATTTAATTTTTATTCACATCGAAATTTTAACAAATCAAAGTTGAGTTTCTTACATCAAGGATGACACAACATTTTTTAAAGGTTTGAGTAATATATACAAATTTGAAAACTAAATACACAAGATTTAATTTAAATAATAATTATATATAAATAAGTAACAATTTAAAAATTCAATAATAATTTAATATATAATATATTCATATTATTTAATATTCATCATGTAATTCAATAATTAAATTATTGATTTAATTATTTAAAATTAAATAATTAAATAATTAAATTAATTAAATTTATTATCATAATTATCTAATTAATTTTAATTATTTTTAAGAATTCGAAAATGTGGTAGTTTATATATTAACTTAATATATCTAATTAAAATTTTAAAATTATAAAATTACAAAATTATTTAATAGTATAAAATTGCAACTACTGCTGCTGCTCGACTAGTTGCTCTGAACAATCAGAGCAACGTTGTGATCAGCGTTGGATGAAATATTCTATCATCTCAGATTTAAGCAAATAGACAGAAATAATTTTTGAAATGCAAGGAATATTATACGTTAAAATATTAATTAAAACTGCAAAAAATGAAAGCTAAATCTTTAATAAATCTACAAAAGTTATAATTAGATGAATTAAAGACTTATTGAATTTGACTGTAACAATTAATTAAATTTATAATTTATAATTAATCAATCTAAAATATTACAGTTTATATTATCAATTTAAAATATTTCAAATTAAAAAGATTAATTTGAACAAATTAATAAATTTATATTAACATTATGTGATTTTTAACGTTTTAAATAATTTGATAATCAATGAAACATAACAATTATACATTACCTTTTACAAGAAATATGCAGGAAAAGCTTTAATCAACTAATTGCTTGATCCAATTAAAAACAGATTAGTAAAAATTTTGATTTAAAAGCTAAATATTATAAAATACACAAATTGCTATTTTTATAAATATAAAAATTACGGATAATAGAGACATCATGTTCCACTATACTTTGATTTTGTTAGATTTTCCACTATACTTTGTATAGTGGAAAACTTTCCACTTTTGTTTGATTTTCCACTATACTTTGATTTTGTTCCACTATACTTTGATTTGTTTGATTTTTTAAAGTACTTGAATAACAAATAAATAATTAAATAGCAAATAATAAAAAATTATTATAAATAATAAATAATTACTATTTAAGATTATATCAAAAATTTGAATTTAAAATAAATCAATTTCTACATATTTAATCAAAATAATATACGACGTATTAGATCATATTAGTTTTTTCAGGAGAAACTGATATGTTATCAGGCTTCAGCACTTATTCCTAGACCCAACATAGCAGAGGGGCTAGTATCTTATTCTAATACAAAGTATATTATTTCTTAATTTCATAAAAATATTTTTCGATAAGTGTTTAAATTTAATTTTACTATTATTTTGTTAATTTATATATTTGACAACTTTATGTTTGATTATATTTTTATAGTAACAAAGTTTAAAATATACACCTATTAAATTATTTAAATGATTTTCAATACATTAAATATCTTTAAATATTATGGTAATTCTTAAAATTTCATTATTTAATGTATTATAATATTATATGGTATGCATGAATGCTCATGCAAAAATATGTTTCTTATATTAAAATATAATTGATTTTAATTCAATGTTTATATTTAGATATATATTTCGGTTTAATAATGTTTTGTTGATTTATATGATAAATTAACATAATAATATGAATATGATATAATATAATATTAAATATATTATTTAATATAATTTAAAAAAACTATATTTATTTAATATATATTATTTAACATTAAAGCTATAATGTTTCAAAATTACTAATCATTAATTTTATATATTTTACTATTCAAAAAATAAATTTTTATTCAAAAAATAAATTTTGTAAATTTAAAATTTACTTATTTAAATTCAAAAAGTAAATTTATTTTTATTAAATTTACTTCAAAAGCTTTGTTGATTATAAATATTAAATTAAATATTAAATTAGAAATATTATAATTTAATATTTTTTATATTATTAGTAAATAACTGTAAAGCAGGTTCTCGATAAAAACAATTACGGTCTTTCTGTTGAATTATTTCTTAGTGAATTATCTGAACTTCGAGGTGAAGCAAGTTCGTCCTTAACGCCTTCTGATTTCTAAAAAATAGAAGACTACACAGAAATATAAGATAAAACAAACGTTGCTCGTTTGATTATTGTTTTCCTTCTCTTCAGAGTCTGTTAGTTCATTTGCATTGGCCAAATTATCAACAGCAATCGCCAAAAATACATTCAATAGAGTATCTTAAGCAATTGAATTTCATAATTAAACTAAAACAAATAATTAACAAGATTGTACAAGTAATTTAGTTGTTTCATAGTCAGGTAGTTCAGTCACATCAAACGAAACGGGAATAGTTGCAGTAAAAATAAGTATAACGGATGTATATATAACGGATAAAAAAGTGGCAATTGATTTCAACTAATGAATAAATTTTAAATTAATATCAAACAATAAATGACGAAGTCGAACGAAATATAAAAAATCTTTTATCTTTTTTAATAACATTAGTATTTACAATTTACGATAAGAAAATAATCGAAATGAAATATTTAGTGTTGCATCCGGGTGCTGTTGATTTTATTCTATAAGAAATTTATTCTATAAAAGGAATATATCAGAATAATAAATAATATGAAAAAATAACAAATTAATTATTAATGTCGAGTAATATGCCGTGTAACATCACAACTGCTTCTTCGAATAAATTTTAATCCGCAATATTAAAATTGAAATAAAACTTGAATTTTATAAAGTCAATTATTTATTGTACAAATTTGGAACACTCTTGCCTTCACGAATTAATGATATTATTCGATTGCAATAACTCTGGAGACAGGAAGCGAGAAGAAAAAGTGTTCAAAAAAGGATTAAAGGTGACAAAGTAGGTGGCAAAAGAGAGTAAAAGCGAGGCAAAAAGGGGGGAAAATGGAGTAAAATGGAGGCAAAAGAGGGTAAAGGGGGAAAGGGGGTAAAGGGAGCAAAAGGAAGGAAAGGGGGCAAAATGGGGTAAAGAATGGCAAACGTGGGCGGAAGAAGTCCCAGACATCTCTGCCTCCATAGCTATGAAACCTAATAATTCATGTTTCATCTTTGATTGTTCACTTCTAGTAGGTATAGAGACGTATCCTGTGCTCAATTTGACCCCTTATCTCTACAACTATTCGCTCCTCATCAATTTCCCTTTCCCTACTCACTCCAAATGCTATTATCTAACGGCTTTTGTAAATAGACGTAACCCCGTGCTCAATTTGCCCCTGTCTCTGCATCATCTATTGCAGAGACAGGAGAAATAAATTTTCATTTATTCCATCCACATTTATTCCCATATATTTCTATTTTCCCACTTACACTAAACGCTTTTTTCTTTGGCAGTATCATTTTCTTACTTCGTCTTCCTTTCTAGTTTACTTTCTACAAAACACCGAAAAAACGGAGGTTAAAGCGGAATCATGCCCATTGTTTATTATTTTAGCGTTTAAATGTTCCTAGCAAAATTTTAAAGCTTTGCCTCAAAAATATGATTTTTGAATTATGTAATTATTAAATTATTTTACAAATTTTAATCCCAATATTTTATACTATTACAGTTATAAAACGTTATATGTTTAATCGATTTGAATAAAAAATAATTAGAAAATATATAATAAAAGTAATAAAATAATTATTTTATTTTTATTCAGTCAATAGATTTAATTTATTTCTAGCAAAATAGATGCAAAAGCACGTGTTGAATAATTCAGTCTATTATAATTAATTTTAATCTAATTTTAGTTTTATTTAGTTAATTCAGTTGTTTTCAATGCCACTGTATGATCACGAGGAAACACTTATATTGTATTAGCCAAATCTTAAACAAATTTTGATCACGTGTTTCTTTTTCTTCTTTAAATATTGTATATCTTTTAGCATTGGCAATTATTACTTATCGTTTAAATAGTTAAAACAATAATCTAATAAAAGTCAAATATCAATCAATGTTTTTGTTAAAAAACATTGATTACATCATTTAAAATGTAAAATTTCAAATACGATCCCCAACTTTTGGTAGGGGATAGCATTCTAACGATCTATTAGAAATCTACCCTATATGTGTGATTCGCTAGCCGGATCACCGTTTTTAATGATGCCACTTGAATTTAATGTTTTTAATTTAACTTGATTGCATCTGTGAGCTGAAAGTTTTTTAATTGTGGCATGACATTATTCTCGCAGATATTGTTCCTACGTTTAATACAGAAGGATCACACATATAGGGTAGGTTTATAATAGATCGTTAGAATCTGATCCCCTACCAAAAATAATATACAGAAATGTGTATCCACGCCACTGAAACATCCAGCCTAGTGGATGTAGCGTTATATCGCGATACAGACGTCCTGAGTTCAAATTTGATCAGTACCAGTGTACGTAGTAAGCAGATAATCAGAATCGAAACTGAAATGTAGGTTCGGATCAGCAGCTGATGAGACCCACCCTGGATGATAACACCTAAGAGGATAATATCGTGCTACAATCAGAAGAATGTCAGCTCACAGATGCAATCAAGTTAAACTAAAAACATTCAATGCAAGTGGCATCATGAAAAACAGTAATACGGCTAGCGAATCACAGAGAAAAGGTAGGTTTCTTATAGATCGTAAAATACGAAACCCTACCAAAAGTAATATACAACTGGAACAACCGGTCTGGTGGATGTAACGTTGAATCGCGTTCAGACGTCCTGAGTTCAAATCCTATCAGCACCAGTGTACGGAGAAAGCAGATAGAAGGGTCGAAACGTGAAATGTAGGTATGGGTCAGCAGCTAATTATACCCACCCAGGCTGATTAGTAGCGTCCTGCTGTATCAAAAATAGCATCAATACATGTGAAGATAATATGGTATTTCTTATTTTAATCTTATTCGCGACAGATGTGTACAGAAGCTGTTTCTATTCCCGGCTTTATACATTTGACGTGCCAGCTTTGACGATTTCATAATCAAGTTTGCCCATATTGAATATTTTCAGCCCATCAATATTTTATTTTCATTAAGAACATGTACGTCATACATCTTCAGGAAGCAAAAGCTTCTTGAAGATGTATAATGTGCTTCTTACTGCATAGGAGATAACAAACTAAATAGTTATCTACTAGATATGCTAAAACATATTGCACGGAAATTGTTTGGTCATTCGGGTTTTTTTAATCACTGGAGCTAGAAGAAGCATTCCTTGAATGGCTTTCACGATTTTATGGGCTTGCAAACGAACATCAAATAAATAAAATGGAAGAGTGATACCGTTAGAGTGATACCGTTTGGTATCACTCTAACGGTGTCCGCTTTTAGCTCACCGCTCAGTTAGTTTGATGCGATGAGTTTCCAGGCGCCCCACGAGGAAGTACGGACACACCTCATTAATATTAAAATTATATAATTTAATTTTAATATATTATTTTATCATATCTTATTTATTATAAGATAAAAAGATATCTATTCCTAACATTAAATAAAAAATAAAAACTATATTAATAAAAACTGTAAATAAAATCACTTCATACAGTTTCCGAATAGAACAAGCACAATGTAGTAAAATGCATAAGGCATTCCAGATCGAGTTCCATCTTTACTCTGTGATCTAATTCCATTATACATTACTTCATTCCAGTCTTCTCCTGTAAGTATCTAAATTGAAGCAGCATGTAATATCTAGATTTTAAATTTTTCATTGAATTTAAAACCAAATTTAAAAATACAATAAATTTCAATATTTAAACGTCAAACACAAATTACCTGAAATACCGTTATAAGTGCAGATGTAAATGTATCAAAGTTTTGCATTGGTGTACCTTCTTCAAAACTAAATCTATAGCCGAACGTACAGAAAATGTAAGTAATTATGAGTACATACTCTCCTCCGAAAAGTTGCATTCCTAATAGAGCAAATATTAAAATGAATAAAAACAGCAAAAATATAAGGCTGACAATCGAACGCATGCTATGTAAAAGCGAAACTACGAGATTGTGTAGATTTGACCAATGCCTGTAAATCGCATTCTTATTAAACAAAATCAGGCAATAAGTTAATATACCGTGTAACTTTAAATATGCGCAGTAAGCGAAGAGACCTAAGAACTGATATACCGAATGATTCCTCTGGACGAAATGCAGACCAAATAACTTCAAATACACTTCCAATTACAACCTACAATTTTAGACATAAACAATTACATTCCGAATAAATCAATAAATTTTAAAAAATATAAAAAATTTATAATTAATAATTCTTGTCATTATCGAGGCAAATGCATTTTAAAACATTTAGACACTAAGAATAAATCGATAATAAACATTTCATTTAAAATTTAACATTTGGAAAAATGCTTACCAAAGATTCATCGACAAAAAAAATAGAAATAGATAATGCACACGTTGACTAATGATAGTTCATTAGGGTGAACTAATGAACTATCTATTAGAAATAGATAATATAATAGGGTGAACTATCATTCACATTATTTATGTTGAGTGAGCAAATAGCGTAATAGATGCGTTTAGGAGAAAACATTACGAGATAGATAATAAATTAATGTCAAAAATCTTTTAAAATTAAAAGTTAAAATTAAAATTGTTTTTAGCTATCAGTCAACTTAATGTCTAAAATATAAATATAATATTATAAATATAATATATTACATAATATCGTCTTAATGAGTATATTTAATATAATATTATATAATTAATATTATTCTAATATTATAATATTAATATTATAGTGTTTTCTGAAGGTTTTCTGGAGTGTTTTCCTCTTCACTGCTTTCTGAAGAGGCTAATAGCATTGGCGAAAATTCAAAAATAATACAATGTTTCCTATTTTCTCAGAGAAAGGGCCAACTAATGATTACATTCTCTCAAAACGCAATTTTAAAATAAATTAATACTATAATATAAAATAAATAATTTAATATAATTAAGGAAAATTAGAAAATATTATTATATTAATCGCAATATTGTGTAATTAATTTGACAGAGTTGAAAAATACCTTTAAATTACCATAAAGTATCAGGTTAAACGAGAATAATTAAACTGTAATTTTCAACAAATGAGAGCTTAATGTAAGTTTTATTATTTCGGTATACAGGCTTTTTTACTTTTAAAAAGAATGCTTCTTTGTAATTTAAACAACAAAATAATACGACAAAATAATTGGTAATAAAAATTAAATATTATTAAAATGAATAATTATTAAATTAAATATTATTATAAAATAATAAAATCTGTATGTGTCATCAAATATATAAAGAGTATTCAATATTTTGTAATATTGAGTATTTTATGCAATATAATATTGCATTAATATAATATTAATATATCAATATTAATGTATATAATGTTATATACAATATTATCATAATAAAATACCATAATTTAATGTCGATGGATAAAGTTTTTAAAAATCAAACAGCTATCTAAATCAAAACATTCTAGTCTGAACACTACGGCATCAATACTTACTAAAAAGTCAAATGTATTGAAAGTTGATTGAAAGTATAAATGTACACCGAGGGCATAAAATTTTAACAGCATCTCGCATATGAACAAACCAAGAAATACAAACTCTGCCAAATCTAAAAACACGCAAACAAACGTTTTAATTACTAATTGAGAATATAAGACAAATTAGAATTAATATGAAATTAATAGAAGTATAATAAGGTATTTTCATACTTACCTAATATGGTACGTTACCTAACGGTATCATTAGGTACGTTACCTAATAATAAATACAATAAAATACATTATCATAGCGTTTCTTATAGTAAAGCACATAAGGTGAAATAAATGTATCATAAAATTAAATGTTTGATTAAATAATATAATATAAATAACATAAAATATAACATAAAATATCATTAATATTAAAAATAATATCGACTTTTCAAGTTTGAAATTAACTAAACAGTTTAATCAATTTTAAAATAATTGAGAATTAATAAAATTAACTTGGAATCAAACCAATTTAAAATTTTTAATTGCGAATTAATTATTGCAAATTTATCTGTAATTTTTACATTTTTATTATTTTTAATTAAAAATAATAAAATTGAATTGATTGAATTTAATGGAGGAGATTCACACTATATTATTCACACTATAGTTTTCACACTATAAAAGCGAAATAACAAAATTTAAAAAACTGTTTTCCTCGCATCAATATTAAAGCGATTATTACCTTTTTGTCAAATTTAGCATTAAGTAATTTAAGTAAACTTGTAGATTTATCTAAATTTAGTTTATAAACTTCTCTTTTCACAAATTCTGAGTTTCTGTGAATGTAATTGAATATTCTCAACAACGGCATTTTCGATAAACTTCCGCAATCACAGAATATGAAAAAACTAAAGATTGTAAAAATACAAATATGAATATTCCTAAAAGTACAATATTCATGTATTCTTCGCCTTATAAAAACATCAAATTAAAAGATAAATTATTAAATAGTTAAATAAATTATTAAATAAAAATAAATTTATTTTTTAGTCAAATAATTTTTCGGCATATTGATTGTCAATATTTGACAATCAGACGGCTACTAAAAACGAACTTTAACAAAACTTTTTCTTTTTAAATACATGAACCCTATAATTGATTTAATTGAGAACTTTGATATAACAACAATGTGACTTACACAGGAAGTTATTAAGCCAAACTGGTTGTCCGTGATGTTCGACAGCTACACATACTGTATTCATGAAAACTAATACAATCACAGTCCAATAGAATGGCTGACTTTTCACAATGCGTTTTGCTTTGCTCCTTAATTCAAAACAAATATAAATCAGTCAAAGTCGATTTCTAACCTGCAAAGACGAAGCTGCAACTTAATATGGTAAAATCTAGGACGAGCTATCGATTTGATATGATGGCCAACACTATCGTATTGATGGGTTTCCGCATGTTTAAATGCCATATCTTAAAATCGAAAAGATGTAAACTTTCACATAATGTATTGGTTTAAATTTTTATCTTAGTTTCTCATTTATGACAACGAAAATAAAAGTAATTATTATATATTACTCTTATTATAATTTAATAGATGTTTAAAAATTAAATAAAATATTAAAAAATTAAATAAATTTTTAAAAAATATAAATTTTTATTAAAAAGGTATCCATCGATCCATATGGCCGACACAAAATACTAAATAAACAAAAAACGTTTTATCACATTGCTCAATTAAATCTCTCCTTGCTTAATATATTAAATTGTCAATCCGATGACTTCTAGCGATAAATCTTCGAGTTTGTTAAATTTTTTTGACAAACTTATTATCGGTAATAATAGGCTTGTTTATCAAATATTAATTTTAATAATTTTGTTGATAAATATAAAATATTAAGATAATTAAAATATTATGACTATTGCCTGAAATAGATAAAAAAAATATTATTAAGAATTTATTTACTATTGAAGATTACTGCAACATTATTCGTCGACTACAAATCGATGATATTGCTATTAAAAATAAATTAAAACTTTTAACCTTTTAATTGTGAAACGTCTAATCTTACAGTCTATTCAAACTTTATGATAACGCTGCATATACCGACATACGCTAAGTATATTCTCTTAAATCGTAATCAACGCTGTGTGTAAAGCGTTATTGACAAAATTTAAAAATTAAATAGCATTTTAATGATTTATTTCCATTACAAAGGTCCATTCGGCCAAACCGACTATTCAGAAATAAAAAAAAACGTGAAATTGCATATTTGAATATTCTTTATGATGCCTCAAATGAACAGGCATTCAATCATTCCTAACTCAAACTCAAAATGCATTCGCACTAACGCAGGATGTACTTAATAACGTCACATTTAAATCATTTTATCAGGTTTCCAAATTACCGTACCTTCTCTTGAATGTGACTTACTGTTTGCTCAAATAGGCATCAAATTTTGTGTTAGAATTAATTTACTCTTAACAAAAACATGAATATTGCTGATAGTTATACACTTATCTTCAATGACATATCGATTATTTAAAATAAAAACATTTTATTGTCTGCAATGACATATCGATTATTCAAAATAAAAACATTTTATTGTCTGCAATGACATATCGATTATTCAAAATAAAAACATTTTATTGTCTGCAATGACATATCGATTATTCAAAATAAAAACATTTAATTAAGCGCTATTAAGAGATTCAATTGCATTTTGCTTCTTGACCCCGGCATATAGGCGTTGAAAAATTTATATAATTTTGCAATGGGAACATGTAAACGTAGCGATGATCACAAATCCAAAAATACATGACCATTAGGTCATGTATTGATGACTATAAGGATCAATTACTACTTAAATTTTTAATCAAATGCTGATTACAAATCATTATAGTCTGACTACACTCCAGTCTTCTTGTATACAACAGAATCGTGTTAATGTGAATTTTAAGAATGCAAATATATACTGCCACAAGTATATTGAGTGCCCTTTCAAAGTTTCTGCGGACACCTGTTACTGAAATGGGAGCAGGTAGATACGTGCTGATGTTAACTAAGTAATTAACTAACATCGATAATTTGTACAAATAATTTAGTGCATTTAATTTACCTAAAAATATTGATCAAAAATATCAATTTTAATTACAAAAAAATATCCATTTCTATTTTCTTTTGCTATAGTTTTGTAAATTTATAGAAAAGGAGAAAGTGGGCAATGGCTAAATATGATAAATGGATTTTTTTATTTAAGAGGTTTATAACATATCAAATAATAAAACTGGTATTTTTACACATTTAATATAATTAAATTTAAGTGATAGACGAATATGTTTAAATTAAAGTATTGATATTCTTTTTAATTAAATCGAATATCAAAGAATATAGAATATTATTATAGAATATAGAATAATTATAATCAAATTGAAATTTCGATCATTGATAAAAGTTCGAAGTGCGAGATAATAGCAAAGAACCAAAGTACAAAAGGCACCTTGTCAGACAAGCTGCACAAGTAAATTGATATTGATCACGAATTAATATAACGATATCATATTATATCTCGACGATTGAATAAATAGTTTTTTATCAATTCAATTATTTACTTTATATAATACTTCAATTATTTTTTACTTTTAAAAAAAGTAAAAAATAATACACGTTGTACCAGTATATTATTATAATATTGTATGTAAAATTACATTTTACATACAATATTTAAATATTTATTAAATATTAAATATTTATTAAATATTAATTTATTAAATATTTTCTTGATAATAAAATTCTATCTTATCGTAATTTAAATCGTTATTAAAATAATACAATATCGTACAAAAATAAATAATAAAAATATAAAATAAATAATATCGTAATTTAAAAATTACGATAAGATTAAAATTAAATCTAATTAATTTAAATTAATAAGATTCGGATTAATTAGTTAATTAATTAATTAATCAGTTAATTAATTGATTCAGGTTAATATTATTACAAACTTTGACCAACAAAATTTCATATAGACCAGTTTAATCACTTCTTTTAAAGTCCTTTTTATGAAATAAATATTATATTACTGTACATTATATTATATATAATGTCTAATATTATATAATATAAGAAAACAATATAATATTACTATATAATATATAGTAAATATATAGTAAATATTATATTATTATATAATATTCAGCTGCTCTACGATCAAATCGGAAGTGGGCAATAGCTTGTTGTAGGACAAAACATGTAAAAAATAGCTTTATCTACCGGGCTCTTGATTACATAAATTCGTGTGAAAAATAAACTTCGCGTAACAAATATCAAACTACTATTTATTTTGGCTATTTATTTTCTCTATATTGTTATCAATTTGTACAATGAAAGTGTTACAAATAGCGAAGATATCCGCTATTTGGGGTTTTATTATAATATTAAATAATATTATAATATTATATAATATTATAAAACGTTATAATATTACATAATATTATAATATTATATAATATTATTTTTATAATAAATTTATTATCACAAATTTAAAATTAAAATTATTATCACACTATTATCACAAATTTTAACTATAATCTCAACATTTAACATTCAAACAACAAGATGTATAAATAAATCATTAAAAATTATTTTTTATTTATAATTTAATTCACAATTTCGATTTTTAATAATATTAATAAATAAAACAAAAATAACAAAAAATTATCAATTATAAAAATTTATTAATCGAATCTTTCATTGTTTGCTTTTAATTTTAGCACGTTGCTATGCTGCCAGTAAGGGTAACGTTCATTCTTTGGGAGTTAAATCATTTGAAGACGATGAATTTGATATCGGTAATAAATTGTGGTTTAACATGATATTTTCAAAATGATATTTAAAGTGTATTTTTCAAAATACTTTTAAAATATAAGTTTTTGAATTAAACTCACTGTGAATTCAAGCAGGTTATCAAAATACCATATTTGCGGGTGATTTTGTATTACCGGCAATTTTATGGTCTTAGTCTTAGATTGTTTACAGTTACAGTTACAGTTAGCTGATTCGATCTGTTATGATGAGCAAATAATAAGCTTGTGACAAGAAATTGTGCAAAATAAGAACCTTGAAGTCCAAAATAAAGAATAATAAT